>WOGO01007529.1:0-11109 GCA_015342085.1 Leptinotarsa defecta
CTCTCACAGACAGAGGCAATGCTTTCAGCAGATCTTGCGTTTCATCGACGTACAATCGTCAATCGTTTACTGATCCAGTGGACTCGAATTTATCCACCACATTGCGAATAATCCTCTCGCTAAGACGATTTGATAAAACAGACTTTAATAAATTACTACTAATTTGACAAGATAGTTATTATCAATTGTCAAATCCTTTTTGAAAGACCCTTTATATACACTGATGCTGTTCATTTTTTCAAAATTTAGATTTTTCTTTCTTTTCAGCTTATCATATGATATCGTTGAGAGATTGTTGCCCAACTTTCCTCTACGAATCCAAATTGAACCAAAGCGCTGCCGAAACAGTCATTTGGCAATGATAGTGCCAATAAACGCACTGTTAGACGTTGTTTAGCGAAATTTCATTCTAGAGCTTTCAATTTCGAAGATAAGTCATGAAGTAGTTGACCTGTCATAAACGGTGTGGTATATGGAATGGCTGAAGAACTGGGTGTCAACCCCCATGCGGATTTTGTTGGTTTAGAACTCATTGAAAAGATCAAAAAGCTCGAAAAGTGGGTGCCCCACGATTCAAACGATCGACAGAAATTTTCACGTTTCGAAAATTAAACAAAATATACATTTTTCTGGGTGTAGATTTGAACTTTGTCTTATGTGATCGAAATCTCCAGGAATACTTTCTAGGAAACTATCATTGCACGATGAATTCAAGGCTTAACCACAAATACCACAAAAATATCCTTTTACTTTTGTTATCCTCAAATAAACCTCTACAACTTACATTTTCGTCGTGACTTGAGTATTATCCATGTGCAATCCTGCATTTTATCATCGCATTTGCAGATTAACATCCTTGCAGAACTGCATCCGGTCCGACGCTGACGTGATGACTCTAGACTGATCCTTTTATCCTTAACTCACCGAGTCGCCTGTCGCGGAATCAGTTTAATGAGCTTCATATTTCATTTTGAATATACTCATTTTCTGAATCCGGGTGAAATGAATACTTGTCGTCAGTATATGCCGCTCGATAATCAGATGTTGACCTGAATCTTCGACTGCAGAAAAGCTTCAAGGGTGCAGAAAAGTTGATATCAATAATTGAAAAGGTATTTCAGTGAGAGATTTATATCTGAAAAATCAATGAATTATTTTTACTGATCGAAGTAAACAGAAAAAAACAACTATTTTTCTCATTATTACGATGGCGATTTCTTATATTTGATTTCGGTTTGTCCAGCATGGGTCTGTGAAGAGTTGGCAAGGGATTGACATATAAATCCTTCCACGCAGAAAAATATGAAAACGCTTTTACTTTCAAAGACGTCACATAAGGTGTGTTTAGTTTTAAAAATCTGCAGGTGCAGATTTGATACCATGTGATCATATACTGTACCATAAATATTGTACGAATGCTCGATTATATCAGGAATGAAAACTCGACATTTGTGGTATAATTTGTTATCAAAAACATCTAACTTCAGTTGTAACAGAGTTAGTGAAGTTTTTTTTACACCATATGTACAATTTTAAAATTTTCACAATATGAACGTTTTCACAAACTATTTAAGAATGCTGGAGAAGGTATTATTATTCATTGAAAACGTTTCTTCCTCATCAGAGCAAAAATGCTGTATGTATCTCAACGCGCGTATCGCTAAACAAGATAGCTTCATCAGGAAATTTCCTCAAACATTTGGAAGGCTTTAACACCTTGAGCGATCATCAGTAAGTCTTTCGGGTGACATACGTTTTTCCATCGTATTCCATATTTGGAATAACGCAATCGAGAAACATTGAGAGTCAAGAGATGTTGCGCTTAATATTTCTGAGGCCTTCAACCGTATGTGGCATGAGGTTTTGCTGGACAAACATCGATGCTATGACTTGTCGGGATATTTTTTTGTGTGGCCGTCGATGGACAATATGGATCCCAGGGATCCCCAGTGATCCATATTGTCCCCAACCCTCTTTTTATTGACCCAGGCATCGGGTTTCTCCAAAAAGATGAATGACTTCGAACCGGATATAATGATGTCAGGTCAGACAATTCCGCTTTGTGCGTCGATAAGCTTGTTGTGGGTTAAAGTGGACACCAATATGTCTTGGCACAATCATGTCGCTGAAATTGCAAAGGGTGCTTTTCAAAAGTTTCGATAAGCTTGTTGGGGGTTAATATGGACATCAATATGTCTTGGCATAGCCATGTCGCTGAAATTGCAAAGGCTACTTCTCAAAAGCTTGGAACACTGTTCCAAACCAGAAAACTGTACACACCTCAGCAACTTTTGATGCTTGATAAAGCTCAGGTCAGATCTTCTTCGGAGTATTTTTCTCTTGTATGGAGCTCTGCCTCTGAGCTTACCCTGAAGCTACTGGATACCATCCAGAAAAGAGCCATCCGCCTGATTGGAGACGCGAACATCACTCACAACCTTGATAGTCTGAAACATCCAAGAAAGGTCGGGGATTTGTCTCTCTTCTACAGATACTTTCACGGAGAGTGTTCAAGTGATTTGGCACATTTGATTCCACCAAGAGCGGTACATATCAGGAATACGCGACGGACTTTGGCTGCTCATCGTTTTGAAGTTCAACTCAGTACACCTCGAACTTCACAGTTCTCCAAAAGAACTCTTTCTTTTGGAGAACTGTGTTTATGTGGAATAAATTTCCCGAGAACGTTTTTTTAAATGGACTTAATCTCCAGCAATTCAAATCCAATGTGAATCACTACTTTGCCACAGCCACCGCTCTCAGAGCGCTTTGAAAATTTTCCTGCAGTGCTTGTGTTCTGTTTTCAAAAAATGACTAAACTAGTCATCAAGTGAGGTATTATTATGTCAATGACAATATAAACTAATCTTTGACGATGATATGCGATGAAATATCTATTCAACAAGACCCTTTTTTCTATATTGAAAGGGTTATATTTTTAGGGGTGACAAATTTTTTTGGAAAGAAAGTTTTAGGCCTTCCACTACTCCATCTTGATATAAAAAAATGTGGGAGTCTTTCAAAGAAATGAAGGAAGTAATCAATTTTAAAATAAGTAACTCTATACATGGATGTGTAGATCTCGCAAAGAAGTAACTTTCAGACACGAACTGGAAGAAAAAGCTCTCCTGAAACAGCTACTTTCATTTAAACATTGAATTACACGAAAGAAAAATTATTTCGAAACAAATACTTTTATATGACCACTGAATACATAATACATAAGACACTTTTCTCCACTCAGTTTGAATTCCAAACATTCGTTATGGAATAAAGTCACAATTCACAGGAGTTCTACACTGAATGAATGGTAAAAAATTGTCACGGAATAAGTTTGATCTACTTATGTCATCGATAACATCTTAATGACATTCATTCACCTACTTTGAATAAATCCCAGCCAAAAGGAATCTTGTTTATATTGAAAGAGTAATATTTTAGTGGCCCAGTGGCACTGAGTATGTATAAAAGAGCAAGTTCCTTCTTTTTTTCATACTCGATGATAACAAACGCGGCACAAGCAATAATGGCGTCCTCTTCTTCTAATATTTTGGTTTCGACTTCGACTGATTAGCAAATTTGTCTACTAAAGCGTGGTGATCCTTTTCGATTTGTTGGCCGACAGTTCCGACAGACCCAATTTTTGAACGACACATATAGAACAATAGCTAGGATTGATCATCGGTACTGATCATCGACGAGTCTAACTCTTTCCACGTCTCCACGTGAGTTTACTGTCATGATTTATTTTGGGATTTTTTGTTCCTATTGTGGCTTCATTAGCCTGTTAGCGGTATAAAAACGTGCTGATCGTTATCCATTCATGCTCCACTCTTTGTTTCACTCGCTTGAAACATTTTCCACGAGATTTGACCACCTCTTTCGATGGTATATAGTACGAAAAACGCTCGAGTAAAATAATGGTGTGATTGTGAGTCGTTTGTTTGAAAGAGAACGTGAATTGATGGCCAAATACGGGCTCTGGCGTCAGACGACACGGTTCATTATGGTTATTCATGTCGTGAGTTGTTGAACCCTATTTACTTTTGGTTATGAGGAAAAATAAAAAACTTGCGATTTATGGATACTGGATTTATATGCATGTGTTTGGAACTACAGAATGAGACTTGATTGCTTTTTCACTTTATTTAAATACCTAAGTCCAGTGATAAAGATGGCGCTATTATTATTTCATTGATTTATATTTTGTTGAAAAATTAATGGATGTAGCCCGCACATCGCAGGTATAGTGAACATTTTTTGGCATAACTTTTTTGGATCGGAATTGTAGAGAAGCAAAAATAACACTTCCAATATTTGCTTGAAGTGTGAATAATATAAATGTTTGCTTCCATTTTTCTTTGCTGCAAAGTTTTGTTTCCATCTCAGTCAGTATGTCTGGGTGAAAACTGATCTAGTGCTTTTCCTGTTGACTATGGGGTACCTCGGGGCTCTATGCTTGGCCCCATTCTGTTCGCTCTATAGATATATATATCTGATTATATAATTGATCATTGCACAGTTCATCATTATGCAGATGACAGTCAGTAACTGGCAGGTGACAATGGAAAAATTAACAGCGATCTACAAAAGTTACTGGATCTATATATAGCCCGTAACTTGAAATTGAATTCTAAAAACTCTTAGCTGATACTTTTTGGCCCGAAACACAAAACGTGGGAAATTGAAGGAAGCATTGAAATCAAACTTAGACAAGACTTACTACAAATAATTAAAGATAGAAAGCAGTTGGGTTTGTTCAGTATCTTACGTCAACTCTGTCAAAGTAGAGATATTATGACTTCCAGATTGAAGTTGAAACTTTGCGAAACCTTAATATTGTCTAGATTAGCATATTGCGATATAATCTACGGGCCTGCTTTGATACAATTTGATGTAAATCGCTTACAAAAAATACAAAATAATTGCATTAGTCTTTCCTATAGTGTGAGAAAGTTCGACCATATATACCCCAAGTTCGAGAAGTGAATTTAGACACTACTCCATATATAATTTCAAGAAAAAATTGAAAACATATCTGAAGTCTTCTGGATAGATAATATATTCATGTAATGCCTTGGTTTTCTCTTTGTCTCACTTTTGTGTATGTTTTGCTATATATTTTACCTTTATAAACAATGTATGTCAATGAATAAAGCCCATTTTTTATTATTATTAAATAAGTTTAGAGGTAATATGAAATAACCATTGAATGTCTTATTCATTTGTTGGTATTGTATATTGGGATCATTAGTCGCTTCAAGTCAAAATTATTAATACTATTTAGCTTGATTTGACTTGATGTGTATGTAATATATTTATGTGTAGTATCCTTTTATCACAGCTAACTTTGGTCGTGAGAATTCACATATTCACCTTGAAACCATTTCAATATTCAATTCCAATATCCTAAAATTGGATTCAATATTGAAACAATACAGCTGAAAACTGCTGAATACAAAGCTGAATAGTTCAAACTGTTTCAAAGGATTTTTCAGTAAAATATATTTTTTGCTCTTTAAAGTTTCATTCGAACCTTGTAAACAGTGGAATATGAAAGAAAAAAGATCAGCATGCAGCTGTATGCCTAAAACAACAACCTTTTCGCCCCAATAAAATTTATATGCACATTTGTTATCCCCGAACCACAGTAAACTAGTCCTGTATCGGTCTTTCTGTTTGCAGGATAATTTATTGTTGTACAACCACGCCAGGCTGATGTCACAGGATAATCATAGCAAGGATTACTTGGTTTCCATTATGTTTTCCCACTATGACAGGAATAACAATGGAAACTTGGAAGCCACCGAATTGAATGAGGTGAGTGATGTAACCAGTGGTGTTACTCCATTAGTAAGCATAGTCGTGATATACGCAGGTTCATTAGAGTCAGAGCAACATAAAGGAGGTTATCGTAATTCCAGTTGTCCTGGGAGTCTTTAAATATTAATGATTGTGCGGATAACTATAGTGACCTCAAAGTTCTTGAAAGTACAATGAACACAATCCCCAGCAGTTTAAAGTTTTTGATTAGGATATCATTAACAGTCTGAAACTGAATATTTCCGGCATTAGACACTTGATTGGGTTTTCCCTATGGTACCTGAAATGAGCTGAAATCAAATTGAAAATATCCTAATAAACTTTCATTTGAAGGTAGTTGACAATGTTTCATAGTGCATTTCATTAGTTCGGACTTTCATTGTCTAATATGATATAAAATAATTTAAAATCCCAGAAAAAATCAATAAAATTTTTAAAAAATGGCTAAGAAAGTAACTATTATATTGATAAAAAAACTGAAATTACAATGGAATTCAATACAAGCAGCAATTGAAAATATGGCAATTAAAAGGAAATGAAAATTAAAAGATGTCAAGCCAAGTTATTTCACGACGTTTCGATTGCTAGTATCCCCAATCGTCTTCGGGTGATGACTGGGTCATCTCCCAATTTTTTTTAGTAGTTCCAATATACATCGACCCGCAGCTACAAGGAATCCGGTAAACCTCGGGTGTTGCTAAAGGTTCTCTAGGATCCTTAGCTGATCTTACACTCAGTGTTGATAGTTTGATGTCTTATAGCGAATCTTCTTATTCGTTCATCAAGTCTTGGAGAGAACACGTAAAAGGTCATACAAAAATACGAAGCTATTTCGTTAAGTCTATATAGCTTACCACAAATCCATAAAAAGAATGTTCCACTTAGACCTATCGTAAATGCGATAGGTTCACCAACTTATGAGCTGGTCAAATACTTGACAACCCTACTGCAGCCATTTATAGAAAATACGAAGCCATTTATTGAGGACTTGGGACACTTTATAAAAAAAAATTAGAAATATGAAGTTGGGTCTCGGAGACACACTAGTGAGTTTCGACATGGTCTCTTTATACATGATGGTTCCATGAGGGACAAGATACCCCTAATTAGCGAAGTATTTTCAACATATATAACAGCCCCCTCCGCTCATTTTTCATCATCAACCTATTTTCAGTGGGATGGTATTTTTTTACAAACAAACGGATGGTACCGCGATGGGCAATCAATGAAGTCTAGCGGTGACAAATTTTTTTATGGAATATTTTGAACAGCGGGCCTTAGAGCAAGCGATCTTGAAACCATATTGCTGACTACGCTATCTTGATGACATGTTCATGGTATGGCAAGGTAAATTTGAGCTCTCTCGACCCAAAAATTCAATTCACAATGGAAGAAGACTCTAGTCGTCTTGGATGTTTTTGTGAACAGACTGAAGATGGTATATTGTGTTACAGAGTATACAGAAAGCCAACACACACAGAAAGATACCTGTACAAAAACTCTAACCACCATTCACAAAAAAAGAGATGGGTAATTTAAACGTTGGTTGGAAGTGCACGACGTATTTGTGAATCATGAGAGTCTTTCTGGGAAATTCAATCACCCGAAAAATACCTTCAAACTGAATGGATACAGTGAAGGAGATTTCGAGCTAGCCATACGATACAGGAGAGAGAACGTCAAAGTAACCGCAGCCATACTGGTCAAGGCAAAAGCTTTCCTTCCCTATGTTGAAAATGTTACAGACTGAATTGGGAGAATCTCAGATAATCTGTAACAAGACCCGGGGTGTACCAGATTCCTTGCAGCAGCGAGTCGGTCTACATTGGAACCACAAAAAAAGTGTGTACCTGTCTCCCTAAATACAAGAGAAATTGTCTACTCATACAAACCGACAAATCAGATGTAGCCGAACATACTCTCAGCAAAGAAGGCACTCACATTATCTCATTTGAAGATTAGATTAGAACTGTGGAACTATCCCATGGCCTGATTCACTGCGACCTTTTCAGATCTATCGTTATGCACCTTGATTGTTAGAGCTCATTGTCTAGCTTGATCCATAACATTGACACTGACCCCTTCATATAGCTGACAGCCTCTGGTTTCTCTTCCCACATCATGCGTGTCTCAGCCTTGCTGTCGCTTTGTATTCACATAGCACATGCGGTTTCTTCCTCTTCTTGACAGAACCTGCATTGAGTTTTTTCTGTCAGACTCATGTTGCTCATATGTTTCCTGAGTCTGCTATGCCCCGTTAGTAGACCCACCACTACCCTTTCAACCTTCGGTTGTGGTTTAGCAGGTCTTCTGTGAATCTGGGTGATGGTTTCTTTACAAACTTCGTCTGCCTCATTCCTGGGAGCTTATTCCATCAATATATCGATACGGTTTGCATCTATGAGTTTATGGATGTCTTTGTACATGCTTTCCCTACCCCGCAGAAGGATTCTGGGCCGATCATAGCCTTGGATGTGCCTTCACGGGCTAGAACATCGGCCTCATGTCTGGGTATCCACGCTATAGTGACCCCATTTTAGGTACTCAGCTCCTCGAGTGCGCTCAGACAGCTTCCCCTTGAGAAGACTTGAAATGAGCTGAGCGCCTTAATTGCCACCTGACTGTCGGCGAAAATGGCAATGGTTTCATTTGTGACCGTCTGCCTGTTCATTTCTCCTATACAGTGTTCGATGGCCGCTACTTCTGAAACACAGTTGCATTATGTCGGAGGCTGGGTGCGATTCTCGTCTTTTCTCTACCTCCGTATATACCGGCTTCCACTCCTTCTTGGGTCTTTTTGCCATCTGGATTCCAAGTTTCTTCCGCTTTTACCGGTGGGACGTTTTGCCAGTCCTCTCTACTTGGTGTGATGATTTTGAAATCTTCTTGAAAGTTGTACTGCGGAACTGTGTTATCCACGGGAATTCCTAGTATTGGATCTGCCTTCAGTTCATTGTAGAGTTTCAAGTATTCTGCACCGTGTGACTGGCTGATTGAGGTTTGCCCCTGCATTAGCCTGCGTCACCAATAGAGCTTCTCTTTGTATGTAGATGTGCAATGGTGGAAGTCCGAGTAGGACCTCAAGTGCTGCAGTTGGGGTCATTCTCATAGCCCCCCCGTGTAATTCAAAATGTATGTGAAAGTAGTTGCTTCGAGAAGACTTTCTCTTCCAGTATGTGTCTGAGAGAGTTTATTTTGAAATCAATCACTTTCTTCCTTTCTTTGGAAGATTCCCACATTTTTTGTATGAAGATGGAGGAGTAGAGGGCCGAAATATTTTTGCCAAAAATTATTGTCGTCTAGAAATATACCAGTTTCAATTTTTTACAATCCATTTTTACAATCCATATGGTGAGTGTCATCAGAATTCTTTCCATTTCTGAAGACGAAGACAATTTTTCACCTACTGAAACGTTTAAAAAAGTATAATACTTTGAATTTACGCAATAACTTATTGTGGTGTACTGAAAAATTTGCTCTTTTTATACCTGCATAAGTTTTTCATTACAATTCTCAAATTTTTCAGATCGTGCAAGATCAAAATACCCAAAAAGAAAATGAATGTTTTGTTTTTCTCACAAATTTAGCAAATTTAGAATATTTTGTCTTCACTCTGATTGACGTATCAAGAACATAACTAGATTACGATTTTTTCATGAACTCAAAATGAGAGATTTTCAAGGTTTTCAATTGAAAAATAGAAATTCAATATTTCATTAGTAAACATATTACTTCGTTACTCAACTCTTCAATTGAATCTTATAACTTCTTTCAGATTGTGGGAGATCACTTATATTAAGGAATCTGTTGAAATACTCGTATGAGCATTTTAAAAAATATTTCTTGAATATTTGAGCTTCAAGGAAAATCTGTGGTCATTATTCTTAATTGACCAGTTTCAAGCCGGTGAAAAATTGTAAAAATATACCAAAGAAAAGAAGGATCAATACAATATCTAATGCCAATTTGAAACGATCAATTGGCAGGAATGATGTGCCCAATTTAAAACTAGTGTATTCGAATCTCCCTTCGACCAAATATTTTTCTCACTGAGTGGAAGAACAACTCAGTAGCACTTGTGCTACTGTAATGTATCTAAATATTTGTATGTAACTACAGCTGAGAAATAATAGAGACGATTATTATTATTATTAATTCATATGGTCCTTCGGTGGTTCAAAAAGTTATTAACATATCTTATTCAGAACACGAGGGTATTGACCATAGTAATCGATACCGTTAACACCGAAACAGATCCATCAATGTGAATGTTTAGATTTTTCTTTCCCATGAACTTGAAATGAAGAAAATCTATCTAAAAAACTATTGCTCATACGAATATCAAATTACACCCATATTCAATTTTCATTTCTTAATTCATACATCAAATATTTATAATGGGAATTGAAGCATACAATATTCATGACAAACCCTACAGAATATAATAAATGAAACATTAGAATTTCACCCATTAGATTAATTTTAACTGTGAACCTGGTCGAGTTTTCGGTTGAAACCATCAGACGTCAGTAATAGATAATTATTCACTCATATTTTTTCGTCCTCTTTGAAAATTTGACACTCTCAGAGATGCATATGTTTCGTCAAAAATCACCGTCATTGGAGTAACAGAAATCATTCGTTCCATTCCAATTTTGGAGCTTTGATTTCAAACAAAACAATGAGATAAAAGAGAAGCAGAAAATCGAAGATGAAAATTCCCTAAACAATAATCTCCTCATGAAATATATTTCCCCAAACAAATCCTCGAACTCTAACTGTAATATTTTTTCCAGATATCAACTCAGGAAAGACTGGATACTCTGAGCAATGGATGTTCGCTGTCCAATATGATTCAATATGATGACACAGATCACGATGGAAAATTGAGCATCAATGAATTCTACGTGGCTTTCAGTAAATTGTATAGTGAGTATAATGAAATATGACACTAACTATATCATAACATGAAACACTTTCTTCTGAACCGGTCAGCAAGTGTGTTCCAATAATTGAAAATTATTGCAGTATCGTCAACAGCATATGCAGGAATGACTTCAGTGTACTGTACTGCACTGGTTAGGTTAGGTTAGGTCTAAAGTGAGTGGGAATATTCGACCCTCCACCGCAACCCGCAAGGGTTTATTATGGCCCATACATATTCACACTCGGCCAAATAAACCCAGCTCTTTAACGAAGCGGATTAGTTTGTATGGTGAGTGGTCTTTCAGGTCAGATGGTAAGAGTACGGATCTGCCGAACTCTAAGAACCTGATTCGGTCCCCA
>WOGO01007530.1:0-11108 GCA_015342085.1 Leptinotarsa defecta
GCAAAGATTATCGTTAACTGAAAAGTTAGCCGTTCCTACTCGAATACCTGAATAATATTCTCCATTGCAATTTGTTTTCAGATTGTGGGAGATGGAAACCATCAGAAACGTTTTTTTTCCGAATAAAGTATCGATTAAGAACATATAGATTTCACAAATATCAAAAGAATGACGTCTGTAAAAAGAATCCAGGTGTTTTTGCAAACAATTTTATATTTTAAGATTGACACTAGAAACATTACCCAATGTAAATAAATAACCTTGAGTTTGAACAGGCTTTAAATAATTTTTAATAACCAGATCCTCCGCCAAATAATAGGGCACGATTCATGCGGTGCAGGGTAGAAACGCGATAAAAAAATGTATATTCCATTAGTAGGTAAACTTTTATTTTCGAAAATATATTTCAAATTTTTTGCTATTTGAATAGGTAATAGTAAGAATACGGAAAAAATTGTAGTCTCAATCAAATAACATCCATTGAAAATGGACTTCACACACACTTCAATGTAAGATTTCCACAAGTAGGCTCCTTTCAAAATTATACACTAACTAGAAAAACCGTATCATCAAAACATTTTTTGAAAGCAATATCTTCATTTACTCCATCGAACTCCATTATTTCTCTTTGAAGTTAATATTGTATCCATGCGCACAAAATAGCACGTAAATTGGAACAAACGGTAATAAACGAGATGAGAATCAATTATATTATGTTAAATATTGGGATTGCCCTGACTAAGAAGATAGCTTCGCTGTGTTGTGAGGGTGTCACATCCGCAACAATGAAAATTTAATGGTTAGTCATTGTTATGCAGTTGAGAATAAGTCTATTAGAATACCTATTTGCATTACAAACAATCGGGGTTTCTATGAATAATAAATAATCGTAAATCATTAGCGTTCGACAAATATATTGATTTATACGAGAAGTACGATTGTAATTTGTACGTAGTTCTGAATTAAAATGTTCAGGAGTTCACTCGGTCTAGTTTGATTATAGTGAATCTTGTGAGGAGTTGTATCCTAACCTCACTCATTTCCTGATCTGGAGCAAGAAAGCGGTACATGTGCCCAGTTGGAATTACTAGCTCTTGATTCACGGAGGCAGAGACGTGAGGGTGGTTCTTGTTTTTATAGGTATTCATTCATATGTGCTGAAAAGGATTACCAAATTGAAAGCTCTCATTTGGACGCCACCTACAGAAGTTTCTAGAAATACTTTTCAACACTTGCCACTGTAGACCAACTTAGTTACACTGGGATAGGAGACACTTCAACAAACCAATAAAACGAAGAATGCAGTTTCTTTGGGAGTATTAATATCTAACTGAATCAATATTGAAAATGAATGGTTACTTGGTGAAGGAAATCATAGTGTCAATGTTCTGACATATTCTACTCTTTCCAATGATGGCCTTGATAGAAAACATAACTAAGTACAGGGTCTTCCCTAGGGTTTGAGGAACTAAACCTCACAACTTCTTCAGCAGTAGCCACCTCTGACCTATTTTTTTACAGTACAGTCAGACACGTCCGACACAATCTTCTTTTGTCCAATGTATTTCATGTTATAAGTGGTTCTTATACTTTTATTGGTTTTTATGCTTTTCATGATCATATCCTTTTTGCGAAGTTACGATATAAATACCTCAGAATTGTTATGGATGATCCTCAAAAAATTCACCTAAATCTCCACTACCCTTTCTCTTTACGAATTCAGGCACAGAAAACACCCTTTTAGAATGTCTTCCTTCACACATAGAAGAATTACATCCATTTAATTGATTCAGTTTTATTCAACTTAACTCAGACAATTCTCCCACCTGTTGAATTATTCCCTTCAGATCTATACCCAGAGCGCACCGATTATAAATATGACATTACTAAAAGCAGATACCTCTCTCTGTTTCTCAGTTCTCACTCCACTTTATACTACACTATGAAAATAAACTTCATGACTGAACAAAAAAAAAAGAGAACTAGTTGACGTCTATTTGTATACCTAGGTTAGGTTAGGTCCAAAGTGAGTGGGTCTATTCGACCCTCCACCGCAAACCGCAAGGGTTTATTGTGGCTCACACCTATTCACACTCGGATAAATAAACCCAGCTTCTTAACGAAGCCGATTAGTCTATGAGTGAGTGGTCTTTCAGGTCAGATGTAGATGATTTTTGAAAAATCTCAAGAGCCGCTTGCAAAAATTGCCAAAGGTATAAATAACGGGAAAACAGATTTTACCACATTTCTTTTTCAACTACTCCAATTTATGAATGGAGGATACTCTAAAAATTTCAAGGTTCAAGACTGTTCAGGTTAGTTATCTTAGATTTGTGTGCTATGAAAATGTAGAATATTTGAAAATGTCCAGAAGCTGTATGAGAAATCCCAAAGTGATTTGTTAAAATATCCAGGGAAATTTTGGAATCCTGAAGTTGTTGTTTCAATTAAACTCTTGAATTTTTAATTACTTTATTCTCCAGGCTTATGGGCAACACTTGACATCGACAAGTGACAGCTGACAATTCTTAAGGCTTGTTCATAGTGAATCATCTTATACTTGTGAATATATGAAATGAAAGGTAGATTTGAATTGTGATGATACTGTCATAAAAAATTGTTTCAGATTATGAAAGCAAATTCATAAAAGTTTCCCGTTTTCTCTAAATTACTTTTGTGAATTTATAGAAATCTAGAATTACTAAAAATGGTCTTCACTTTATGTGCATCGTGATCATCAATTTTAATGAATATTGGAAAGTTTATTCTGAGTTGATTTATTTTCGTTGAACCGTATAATGTTTATAATATCTTATATTTTTTAGGAGTATTTTGACTTCATTTTTGTGAAAGAACGATTTTCTGCCCAGGTTATTCAAAAAAACTTTATTTGACATCGGATCACAACTCGGCATACCATATTGAAAACCGAAGTGATATATATGATCTTCCCGGTACTGGTATTGTAAATTAATTGGCCAATCGATTACAGCCATTTATGGATCAGATTAATGTGTGATTAAGATAGGCAATTACTGACAAACCACTAATCGAAATGTTTCCTTTGGCAGGAAATGGACGAAAGACCAAGAGGAGTCTAGTAAATGAGCAGATAAAAAGCAGGCAGGTAACTTATTGATTGAAATAATTGCAGATCCATTTCAATTCAGAGATTTTTTATCAATAAATTGAGGGGAACTTTTACTTTTCACTACTTAATACCAAAGACTTTGCTTGGAAATCAAAACGTACACGAACAAATTGATGGAGACCAAAATTGTAGGAATTGTAGGAAAATAACGTGATAATACAATGACAAGATTTTACCCCTTTTTTGTTCGGATATAAATAAAAAAATATCGATCCTACAGAAAAATGGATCAGAACCAAAATGGTATGAAATTTGATATCAAACATTTTTCATCAGAATTTTTTTCGTAAAATTGTAACTAAACGAATTCAATGAAAAAAAAATCACCCTTCTTATCGGGTATGAATCAAAAAAAAAATTTATAAGAAAATATAACAACTTATTGAATATCAAAACTAAGAATTGAAAAAATTCAGGCACCTACTAAATAAAAAAATGAACAATACTTCGTGATCAAAAATTTTTTGTCGTAATTTTTCAGTTAATTATGCATTAGTTAGTTGATAATTTGTATCTACTTAAACAGAGCCGTTACAAGTGCGATAATTAATAATCAAATCTGGGTTTTTTTTGAGACATTTTTGAAACTGTTATGTTTCAATTTGTTATGAACAATTTCTTTGGGTTGAAAATATAAAATCTTCAATAATCATCTTTTTTTTTCAATATTACTATCGATCCTTTTTTTATCATCTGAAGCTACATAAAAATAATTTTTTTAATTTTTATCTACTATTATTCGAAAAATTGTTTTAAACAAATGCGTTGTTTATAAGATAACTAAATTTTTTTTATGAAAACCAAATCTTTGATGCAAGTGAAACAATATTACAAATGGAATGAATAATTTGGTAGGAGTTTGAATTTTGGGCTAAATTTGTTCTTTAATTAATAGGGAATACATAAATCTTGAGTTTTTTCATCGTATCTCAATTAGTGTATACGTTATAATAAGTTCAAATATGAAAAACCAGGGGAGAATTTTTTAAATTCGATATAAAATATAAATAATATTTTTTCTTAAAAAATTATAGGTGGTTGTTTTTGTTACATGGAAAGTGAAAAAATATAAATAGAGAAAAAAATTCATTGCCTATAACAAATTGTTCATTGAATGAAAGATAAAAATTTGCATGAAAACATATTTTTTACTTATAAAAGAGCTAGATAAATTATGATTTGAAAAAACAACACATTTGTTCAAGACAATTTTTTGAACGATAGATAAAAATTGAAAAAAATCATTTTCATACAGTTTCATGTTTCAACCCAAGTAAATTGTTCATAACAAATGTCAGATTTTTTTCCAACGAAGTATATGATGAAACCTTTCAAAAAGTCTTTTGCAATGTTCGTGTTTGAGTAGAAAAAAGTTGTTAATCAACTAATGTATAATTAACTGGAAAATCATGATGAAATGTTTTTGGCCACAAGGTGCCTGGATTTTCTTCAATTCCTAATTTTGATATTTAATAAGTTGAATTTTCCATTGAACGTCCAAAGTTGGTCAAGCAAGAGTCTCCATTTTAGGACGTATTTTCAACCCTCTTGGAAAATTATAAATATTGGTCCTACAGTTCCGGGAGACGAGACTTTTTTGTGAAACTTCTTCCCCTTTTTGAATCTTTCTTCGAATTTGAGAAATGTCAAAAAAATTCTTGAGATTTTTGCAAAAAACCAAACCCCATTTTTTTCAGTAAATTGTTTATAACTTTCGCCCTATTCCGAACCGAATTGTACAAAGAAATATATATTCATTATATAATTTAGTCAGTAAAGGATTCTATTTGTCTGTCCACCTATTTTTTTACTATAAAAAGTATATGAATTCCTTTTCTTGGAGGGTTAACTCTGTCTTTTCCGTTTCTTAGCGACATCTGAAGCTGCTAGTGTTATCGTCATTAAAATTCATTCAACTGGGAGACGATATAACTGATGAATTCCTAATTTTAATCGATTTCGATGAACATTTGGCTTTCAGGAAAAACCATGTATCGTATGTTGGTAATCTTGCACAACAAAGGCCACACCCCTTCTCGACCTAATAACCACCGCCCCTGTAGCGCTTTTCAATTAGTGTTTCTAACAGAACAAACACCTTAGCACATGACTCACTGCATTAATAATTCATTGCATGACTTACTGGTAAAAATTTTCCAATAATTCTGAAAGCTGAAATGAAATTTGATACCGGCAAATTGAAACACAACTGCCAACGTTGCATGATTTATTGATTAAATATGTAATAGTTTGTGTGAGGTATGGTAATCCGATATTCGATTACGATTTCTACCACCCACATTTTGATTTATGTTTAATTGAAATAACTTATTTAAAGCAGTGATATTGTTCGTCTCGAGTTACTCCTCAATAAAAGCGTCGTGTGTATGCGTTTCCACATAAAAATGGTGTCGTTCGTAGGCTAGCGCTTTTGAAGTTAAACTTTTTCTTTCGCCTCCAAAAAATATGATTCGATTCGGAATAGCTTGCAGATGATTTTTCAGAAAAATCAAGGGCAGCTGGCAGAAATTGCCGAAATTGAGGTTTGGTTTTTCGCGAATGTCTCAAAAAGTATTCAACATTTCACAAATTTGAAAAAAGATTCAGAAAGAAGAGAAAATTTCCCAAAAAAGTGTCACCTATAGGAACTGTAAGACTAATATTTATAATTTTTTCTAAGTGTCAAAAATACGCCCTAAAACGGGTACTCTGGTTTTAAGACATGCAAACTTAGAACCACTCATGAAAAAATATTATTTCAACTTATTGAATATCATGTCTTGTAGCAAGATTGGACCTTTTTTGTTGACCAGTGCCGACTGCTGTTAACACAATTAACACAATAACACAATAGTCGAAGTAAACGATATTGTGAACTCATAAAGTTGGCGGCACTCTCAAAGGCAAAAAAACCAATACATAAAAAATGAACCGGCAGCGAATTTGGCGGTTCGTATAGGATTATTTTTAATAACCGAGTTTTTTTATTGGCTCGAGAGTCATGAAATTAAATTTGAAGTCCTGTTACAGTGACGAATAGAAATTGGGAATGCGTAGGTGGTTATCGCCGTCGAGTTCAGTTCAGGAACTGATCGCGATTTCAGTGTAGGAATTCGATATTGGCGCAGTTATAATTACCTGAAATTTTTGTTATCTGTTTAACATGTGGCGTCCTATGACAAGTACTTATAGTAATAACGAGTGTGATGACAACGCAGACTATTTCCAGTATAGTGATTCCAATAGCGACGGTGAACAATGCGAAAAAGAGATACCAGATACATTTGAATATTGAAACACAGAGAGTATGATGTTTTAATGTATATAAGAGTCTACATCACAAGTTTGGTTTCGAGGGAAACAAACTATTACAAGCAACATCATATTTAACCGAAATTCCTTTCTCAACTGTACGTAAAATAGTCAAAAACAAACCTCATGAACGCATGACGCGATGTGATACAGAATTACCAAAATCTTCAGATTGGCATCTAATAAAATCATTGAAAAAAACAGTATACGACTGTTTCAAAAGCAATGGGATTCCTACAACTGAAATAATGGGGAAAAAAGAAACAACAAATTTTAAAAAAAGTTTAAAAAAAACCAAAATGAAAACAAATATTGAAACATGAATGAAATAGTAGGTAAGAGAAAAATAAAAAAAAATAAAAGAAAAAGAAAAATAACTCATTAGTACTAACTAAATACTAACCTTTAGAAATAAATAAGAGTGTATTATAAATTTATGAAATATCAAAATTTTAGAGAAATTTTACATGTTAAAATAGACTGGCAAATTGGTTATACCAACGCCATTCGAACTCGTCACACACACACACACACAACAACAACGGCAAATTTTCTATTTGGACAAATCTTCGTATGGCACTCACGACACTGTTACGAAAGGGTGGACTGATGGTTCGAGATTGTGTACGCCTAACATGCCTGCAAACAAAGGATCGCGGCTAATCATTGTGCATTGCGGAGGAAGTAAAGGATGGGTTCCGAGTTCTTTGAAATTATGTGGAAAAAAACTTGAGGACTGCAATGTTGACCATCATAAGAACATGAAAGCTAATATTTTTGAGGAATGGTTTGAAAACAAATCGATCCCAAATTTGGATGCGAATAGTGTAATAGTTCTTGACAACGCTTCCTATCATTCGCATCAGCTCATCAAAGTATCGAATAAAAGTTCGAGAAAAGATGAAATACAAAGTTTTTTAATGGATAACAGTTTATATTATGCAGATAACCATACCGAAAACCAACTAAGTACTTCAAGTTTTACAGAAAAAAACATTCGAAAAAGTGTATGCCCTTGAGAGGACTGCTGATAAGTAGTGTGGACACACTATACTGAGACTTCCTCCCTATTTTTGTGTATTTAATCCGATCGAGTAGATTTGGGGGAAATTGAAACAAAACATAAGGCGTAAAAATATTTATTTTTAATTTGATAAGATGGTTATACAGCTAATCATAGCCGAAGTATCTAATATTACCGAAGAAGACTGTCAGAAATGAATTAAAAAAGTAATTTTAGTTGAAAAACACTAAAGAGATTGGATTGGAGATTGGATACTTCCATAGCTATGGTGGAAATACATTTTTCATTGATTCAAATGACGACAGTGATAGTGAAACAGAGAATATGGAAAAAGAATTATCAGAAGCTTCCGAAGAAAGTTAGTGAAGTGTTTTTGAAGCGATTGACTTTATATATACATGTGAGTAAGTAGTTTTCAGAAGTATTTTCAATTATCACCCTGTTATTAGTTATAGTTATAGTTAGGGCTATAGTTATTGTGATTCTTATATAATCAGAAATGATTATCGAATATCGAAATTAGTAAGCTCTCTCTACCTATATTATTAAAGGAAACTTGTTGGAAGGTAGGTTGCACTATATCGTTTACTTGAACTATACAAACAACGAAATATGATTTCAAATTGCGAACGCATTACCATTAGAAGTCCATGTCTACAATAATTCCATTGTAGCTTCGATCGCTTTTCCATTTCCTCATGCATATAATCTGGTAACTAACATTGCCCCAGTATATGCAGGTATGTGTTATGTGTGATATAGTTATTCTATGCATTTTATGTATTTCGCACACGTTTGAATAAAGCAATACGTAACACATGAAGCGAGTCAACTCGAAACTGATGCAAATTATTTGTTAAATGGCTTTGTTGAATTAACAATATGCCTCTGAATCAGGAAATTGGTATTTATTGTTGGAGGGATCAGTTTGTTGAAATGGTGCAAAATGGATGAAATATAATGCGTCGATATTGGTTATGTTAGTTATTCACAGGATAATACAGTAGTCGTATATATATATATATATATATATATATATGTAATTGACAAATAATTCTACATTTTCCAGAGATAATTGGACCAATTGCGATCAGCATTGTCTCCAGATGACGTCAAATTTTTTAGCTTTACGAACATGTGGGTAAATAACATTATATTCCATGAGACCTAATGTTGAAAAGTGAAGAAAATTCTCATGGAAAATCGGTTAATCACTATTAGAGAATGTCGGCATATCGGTTGGCTCATATGTCATGCATTTTTTTAAATTTTGGGCATAAATAATGTGGCAGCAAAGTTCGTTTCAAAATTGCTCAATTTTGACCAAAACACCGTCGCATGAGCACCGCTCAGAAATCATTAAATGACGTCAACATGATCCAGATTTGCCCGAAAGATCATAACTGGTGACAAATGATGAGTCCAAAGTGATTAAACCAAAGTCCAATCGTCACAATGGAAGAGCCAAGAAGAGCCTAGACCAAAAAAACACACCAAGTTGTCTTCTATTAGCTGTAGTGCATCGGAAGTTCTTGTAATATGGTCATATGGCCATTAAGGAGTATTAACTATTAGTTATGCGTCGCTTGCGAAGAGCAATACAAAGAAACCGTTTGGTATTGTGGTTCCTGGAGAGGTCAGATGGACTTCATATAGACCTTCGCACATTGCCTATTGCACAAATCGATTTGATGCAGATTGCAACATACTTTTGGTCGACACTAGAAGTCACAGCATTCTGGAAATGATCTCTAACTTTATGCCTCCAACTGTCAACTATGAACTGCCTCAAAGTACTGTTCCCGAGTAGAGGGGACTGGATCCTCTGAGAAAACAAAATATTAAAAGCAGATAGTTGTTGGTTCACAGATGGATCAGAAACACCTTCCCGCTTTGGTGCAGGTGTTTTCAATCGCAGGAACATATGCGACTGTATTTCAAAAGGAAATTCACGCTGTTGACTTGTGTGCGGAGATATTGGAAGAATCCAACCTCATATACAAGTCAATAAAAATATTCTCGGACAGTCAAGTGGTGTTGAAAGCTCTTGGTTCCTACCTAGCAACGTCTTAATTAGTAGCAAATTGACAAAAACGACTATCCTCGATAGGAAGACTCAACAGATTGGCCATACCGGCCTGAATGGCAATAAGACTGTTGACTCCCTTGCAAAGGAAGGTGCTGCAAGTAGCTTTTTCGAACCAGTTATTAGCATCACCTCAGGCTTTTCCAAACAAAAATCGCCACCTAGATGGCAAGAAGATTTATGGACTTCTGGCAGAATCTTTCAGGATTGGTTTACTCCAAGGCGTTTATTCACCCCTCTACCAGGTCACTGGCATTTGAATCATCATCGGCAGAGCCGTATTCTTGCCATCTGACCTGAAAGACCACTCACCATACAAACTAATCGGCTTCGTTAAGAAGCTGGGTTTAGTGGGTCCAGTGTGAATTACAATAAACCCTTGCAGGTGGCGGTGGTGATCGAATGGACCCACTCACTTTGGACATAACCTCACCTAACCAGTATTGTTGATATCTCAGTATATCTGAGTAAAATGGACAAATAATTTTATTTGACAAAAATTAAAATTCACTTCACTTTTTGAATAGCAAAATATTTTGTGTAGAGATATTGATCTGATATTAGTTTCTATGTGAAGTTGATGACATATTTTTGTGTCATATACATAAGACACTCAAAAATTTCATTTTGTTAAAAAAAAATCAAATATAGAATAATAATTCAGCTTGGTGATCTAAACAAGTCAAATTGTTATTAACTGATGAATAGATGACAAGATAAGAAATTTTATGGATAATACGTAGAGATGTTTCGTCAGTGTGGATGCAACCAATCCTACATTAATGGAACAAAAACTTCTGATCAACAACACTTTATTGGAATTTAAGAAGGTCAATCCTTTCAGTAGAAGAGTTGAAGTTAGAACCTAACCTAATTGAACTGTCAACAGGGTCATTACAATGCTAGAATTCTTGAAAGGTATTTGGAGTGAGCCCCAAAAGTGATATGATATTCAAGATATATATTTTTAAATTATTCATATCAATTGTGTAATTCAAGTTTGGAATGGATAAGAGACGAATGCTAAAATTTGCATTACTACGAATTCAGTCAGTTTGAGCATTTATTCGTGAATATTCCTATCCTGGTCATCATGTAGGATACTGAACATGATGATACCAAATTCTCATCTTCTTTCCAATTCTTGGGTCTCTGTCTTCAGAATTTCAGATTCATCTACATTTCATCAAAATTTGGCAAGATATGGTGCACATATGTTTTGTGGAGAAATCATGATCATTAGATTATTTTTTTCCAGAAATGCCAATTGTATCTCACCTACCAGCAGAAGGTGGGATAAATATTGCTCACAGGAAATCACTTAGGACATAATTCTCAATTTCGAATGACGCTGCCGCTGTCTGTTTATCATATCATATCATATTTATTGGTCTGTGTAGTACATATTATTTACAGGGAACATATACAGTCTCTTCTTGTTTTCTCCCTTTCCATCATCAGGAAACGGCAAAGTGTTCGACTATAGCTTACATAATCCTAAGATCTAGTGAAACAATCACAAACTCGTGAAGATT
>WOGO01007531.1:572-11107 GCA_015342085.1 Leptinotarsa defecta
TTTTATTCGTATCAAAGTTAACATCTTACATCGAAGAGTATATGCACACTAATCAATCATCAGAATCGGGGTTATACAGAATTGGTCCTCTTCACCAATACGCCCGAGAATGGCAATTTGTTGTGGGCTTCCTTTTCCATTGTGAAGGTGATGGCAGGTGGATGTGTTTCAGAAAGGTGTCTAGTTCTGTATTCCCATGGTTCTATACTATGAAGGTGTTGTCAACTTATCTCAACCAGACTCAGGGCTTATTGTGAGCTCCTTCAATGGCCAGAGTTTCAAATCATTCCATTTATATGTTGGCTGTAACTGATGAAAGTGGCGATCCCATTGGCAGTCCCTTATCTTCCATAAAAGATATTTTCTATTATATTTTGGTATATTCTAACAGCACTCACTTTAATCACTATCGTACCAAGAGTCGAACTCGTATAGTTACTTATTCACAGTTGAGGCAAAAAAGATTACACATGTATGATCAATTTGTACATCCAATATAAGTCGGAAAATAGTGAAAACAAAACGACGCGGCTACTGATCCGAACAACCTAACCTTTTATTAATGAAGAATTCCTTTTATTTTCAAAATTTACCAAATATATTTTTGAAATTCACTAAAAACTTGTTACGATTTTGTATTCTATCCAATATCTGAAAATTTAAATAGTTCTTTGCCGAACATTAGGCAGAATCATTCTCAATTTGAGATTAAAATTAATAATTACGTTTTAAAAGGTATTGTGAAACATAAAATGCCCTCTGTTAATTGGTTGAGAGAATAACTATTTGTTTAGTATAAAAGACTTGAAACTGTAGAAACTTTTCTGTAAACATTGTCACCTGTCAAACGATAGTAGTACGTCTAATGCACTGTCTGGAACCTTTGGTGTAGTAATGAATATTACCGCAGTTTTTTCCCAACACCAAACCGTTATTTCAACACCCCGACGGTTTGGTGTTGGGAAAAAACTCCAGTAATATTGATAGTAATACGTTATCAATAGTGCAAGTCATCAGCCAAAAAGACCTCTGGTTAAATTTTAAAATGATATTTGCCACTATCAAAAACTAGTTATGAATAGAACACGATTGAGTTATTCCATAATCATTTTCAGACAACACAAGGGTCGTTTGGAAGCACGCATGCAAATCCTAGAAGACCACAACAGACAGCTGGAAGCTCAACTTCAACGTCTTCGACAACTGTTGGATGAACCTCCTACATCAACTTTGCAGACTAGGAGCGTTACTGCGTCTCAACTCAATCAAGATATACCTGGTAGAATAAATCAACCTCCTCCTCCAGCCGATCATCGTTAAAAGTAGCCCGAGTAGAATTAATTATATGAGATATTTGACTGACCCGCGCAGCGAAATTATTGGTCATTTGACAAACGTAACTGATAAGTTTGCTTTAATCTAATAGAAATATATGTCCAGCGATGATGTATACTATGTAAGTCTGATTATGAAACATTCTACTGCATTGGAGGAGTGTTCACAGTTAAGAGAATCATACCAAATTTATGTGACAATCGTGAAGCCAGATTTGATTCTCAGGTGGTATTATTATTTTCCATTTCACTTTTGAAATGCTTTCGATTGCAATTGATCTCGATCAGCTATACCTGCCCACAGATATATTATATTTACCAAATATATTAATGATATTTGACTAGGTAATAAAAATTTATTGAATTCCTGTGGTTTGTCAACTGTTCCCAGTAAAAGTTGTTGGAACTGTTTTTCTAGAAGCTTTTTGAAGTTGCCTCAATAGATTAGAAGACTGCTTGTACTTCCTCTGCTAGAGAATTGTTCAAACTCCATATCAGATTGTGAGGTCAGGAAATTTTCAGTTTGTATGATATAACAAGCTTGAATATGACCTTGACCTCAACAATCCCAAATGTCTCGAAAAAATATTTTGAAGCCATTTTTTCACTACAGTCGGTATTTGGTTGATGGATAAATGGTGGTCTAGGTAATTGTGGTGGCATATAATCTAAAGAATCCATATCAATATACACATCATATTTGTTATGTTTAGTAGCTAGTGAAGCCTAGATATTTATTTTGTTAATGTTGATATAAGTTGGCGACATATTGATAAGCATACAATAAAATAATATTATTCAGTTTCATCTTTCATTCAGTTTTTCTGTAATGTAGCATTAGGACATAAACTTTGAACCAACAGTTATAATTTCCAATCCTTAGTGACCAGCTATGAAAATTAGCATCATAAAATTTTCAGCATTTCCACATTCAGTTAACATAAACTGCCTAACCTAACTTCTCGTTATATTTCAAACTCTCTGATTTATGTTTCGGCCCATCTTCTTGCATCAGTAGGTGTTACAATAACCCTACCATAAAGGTGAGATTCTTTCCAAATGATGGCTCCATCCTAAGATGTGTGTGTGCAAACTACAGGTTGCCCTTTTATCGTATAAAACCTTTTCACTGCATTTGCACTAATCTAATGTATTGTTAGATATAGTAGACTCACTCATATAAGAAGATTGCTGCGGTCATTGAGGGGAAATACTTGAATCTTGTACATCCAACAACCTCAATATCAACCAAGTAAATCAATCTTCAGTATGGCTCTCTCAGTTGATGTTCCAGAATATGGTCTACAGATATGGTTTCAGAGCTGCACATTCTGACCTGCATTTCTATAGGAACAAGACAGAGCGTCACCCTGAAATGTCACAGGAGGTCAACTTCCCAAGCCACACATTTGTGTTGGAGACTAAGGTAATCACAGACAGGATGATCAAGTCCTCAACAGATTGACAAATATGTACCATGGTCTGTCAATCTTGGAGTGGGTTAGTCTTGACAATAAAATTTAGGCCCTGGTCGGTTTGGTTCAGAAGCTGAATTCAATTTGGTTGAATTTGAATAGATGTGAGTCACAATTAACCCTCGTAGGTTGCATTGTAGGATTGAATAGACCCAAAAACTCTTGATCTACCTATGTCATCTACACAAATAAAACGAAAGTGAGTAATATTAAAAGTTATTGAAAATAACTAGAGCAAAATATTTGAATGAGTTATTCAAAACAGAAATAATGTCAAAAAGAAGAAGATGAAAGCCAAAAACTTTTCTCTCCCAAAAGCTAATATCTCCTGAAAATATATCTTTCAATTCAAAACAAGATTCCTATGGCTGACATTCTGTCATTGTGACACAGGTAGATTTAACTCATCTGTGACAAAGTCATAATGTATTGAATGAATTGACTGCTTCATCTCATAATGTTATCCAGATTTTTGCTGAAGAGTCAAGAAGGCAAGTATTCTATTCCGAAACGTAGATGTCCGCCAATGAGGATGACGGTGTTCCATGTGAGTGAAATTTTATTTATTTCATGTAATATATTTGGGAGAGCAGATTTTTGTTTCTGTATATGGATAATTGAAGAGAAATGCAACCTTTAAGGAATAGCCATAAATGTTCAACATATAAGTTGATTGATTTATTTTATATTTAGTGCATACTTTTTTCAACCAACAAAAAATTAGCGATGATAAAACACAATACAAAGTCAAAAATGTCATATTTTCATATAATATCTTGTATACAGTAGTTATGGAGGGTAGAGGTAAGAAGAACTCTCCCAAGTGGGGATTTAGCTGAAAAAGTGTCCACTAGTAAATGATAAATTATAGTTCAAAATTTGACCAAAAAGGCACTAATATTAGAAGTGGTATGATATGAACTTAGCAATTATAGAGATCATAAAGTATGCTTAGTTCGAATATTTAATATTTTCAACGACTCCAGTTGTTTATGATATAGAGAGAATATTATTTAGTAAATATTGCGAGCGAGGGATTCCACTTCAGTTTTATGTAGCTCTCCTTATTCTTTAACTTTTAGTACTTCATTTAAATTTTACACTCTTGCTACAGTGTTGCCTCCCTAATTTAATGCCTTGAAGGGACACTTAAAAGAGATGGTTCTCCTTAGGTCTACCCTCCATAACATTAGTAAATGTTTTATTCGTTCCAAGTCAAGGTTGATTCTCTCCATCACAGTCATCTTTAGTAGCACCTACTACTGCTTCGTAAAACTGATTGTTACCTTCTCTGGTGATTGGATTCCTACAAGAGGATCTTTCATGTGCCATTGCGCAGTTTTTCAATTTAGGTAACATTCTGAAAAAATCCCGTCTTGAAATAGCACTAATACATACTCAATATTTACTTACGAGCAAACAATATTCTTTGATGGAAGCACAGCCTTGTCGTGACCCATCAACAGTTTCAAAACATCCTCACATTTTTGAAAAATTCTGAAATCTTCTTGGAATCCACAAGGATTAAACAATTCTGGAAACGAGTTCTAATTTTTATTGTATGATAGAGGATTTTGATCGTTGAAAGATGCTGCATAGTGTAAAACATTGATGCAAAAACTTTCGTCGAGAGAAATTATATACTATAAACATTCAGATATTGTAGAATACCTACCCATAATTTGTTCGCCGGTTGAATTGCAAGCTTGATCTACAACGGCAAATAGAACCTTTCCAAACATGCGTGGAAGATCTTTGGATTCCACAGGTAAACAATTTGTAACTTCATCAAAAAGTGGTTTTGAACATTTTGCCCAGTTTTTTCTAATGAGAGAACAGAAAGTGTCTGATCCTATCTTAATGTCTGTGATACACTCTGTTATTGAATCGAGAACACCCTACAAATAAATTTAATAGAGTAATTGAGAGTGAAACATAGCAAAATTCTAAGTGAACAATTTTAAAATAGTTTTTTGTTAAATTAGGCAAAGAAGTAACAGATATACTGCCGCGGCTACCAATTTATTTGCGGTGCAATGAAAGTGGCCAAGGCTACACCTAAATCTGATTCTCTGCCTTGTGAAACATATAAAGTTTTATCCAATTGTTTATACAGTTTGCTTGAAAAATCGAAATCAAAGTGAAATTTTGTACATAACGGAAATAACTCATCATTTTCAATATTTATTTGTAAGTTATAATTTTTGATCTTAAATCATATTTACACATTTCTACACTTCTACACCAATTTTTGTAACACCACTTCAGTGGTGTTAAAAAATCATTTTCAGCGCAGTATCCTCTATATTTCAATTTTTAAGATATGCCTCTCTTTTGTCTATCAAACTCATCACATCAATCCAAGCGGTAAAATAGTACGTTATTCACAAATAACTTACTTCAAGTTTTCCCTCGATATTAGGACATTTCTGTTGTGCTGTTTTAGCTACTTTGATTACATCGAAAATGTGCGTCGCATTGAATTTCTCTTTGAGCAACCCTGCTAAATTTTTGATAACTTCTTTTTCGAACCATTTATCTTCAATGGAACCAACACCAAAACCTGAAAAAGTAGAACTGAGTTTGAAGTTACTTCTAGACATCAATTATTTATAAATCATAAGTAAATTGACAAGGCACAATTGGCATGTATGATTTTCACCATTTCTTAAATTGTTACCTGAAAAACAGCATGGATATTTGTCGCAAAATATTTAATGGAGTATCTCAAGGCGGGTTGGCTGCCCTTGTTCATCTTTCACTGCCTGAACCACTGTGCATGCTGTTTTCGGCGAGTGCATCGGCTTAGGATATGTGGGGGTTGAGCAAACTGGCCATCGGATGCCTGCTTCCACGTAGCCCCGTTGGATACGGGAATGACAGAATCACTTGTGTTCTGTTATTCCCTAACTGAATGGCATTTCAATGATGGCTCAATCCTAAGGTGTGTGTACCCGTGCCGAGAGGATGAATGACACTGAGCCTACCAGCTGTCTATACGGATCCTGCGAGATACTGGGAGCAATCTCGTCGTAGCATCGCCTCGTCACGGTAATGCGGGGCTCTGCCGTGATTGACCTTTGTTCCCCAGCTACTCGTGGGACTTTTATAAACAGAGTAAACTTAAAAATTCTTTCTAACCCTGAGTCCATGGAGGAGATGGGTGTCGAGCTTACGACTCCAAATGACCTCCCTGTAAATTTAGTTCAGGAGCGAGTCTAAAGAAGAGATGGATGTCGAGTTTACGACTCCAACTGACCTCCTGTAAATTTAGTTCAGGAGCGAATCTACAGAATGGATGGATGTCGAGTTTACGACTCCAACTGACCTCTCTGTCAATTTAGTTCAGGAGCGAGGCTGCAGAGAAGATGGATGTCGAGTTTACGACTCCAACTGACCTCTCTGTAAATTTAGTTCAGCAGTGAGTTTACAGAGAAGGTGGATGTCGAGTTTACGACTCCAACTGACCTTCCTGTAAATTTAGTTCAGGAGGGAGAGCTTCTCAACTCCCCAACTCCTGATCCAATAACTGAACCTTAAAAAAAAAGGTTTGGTGGTGCAGCTAGGAAACGACTGAGTCGTCTCCTCAAGAGCGGGGTACCTTATAAAACCGCCTTGCACCAAATTCTTTAGCGGCGTACGCAGAATCTGTCTCAGGTGGAGAAACACACCCCCCATGAGCAGGTTAGCAAACGTTTGCGCTCAAGTGATGATTCACCAAAACCAGAGGAGAAAAAGCCCTGCACGGCTGAATCTAAGGCATCATCAGGTGTAGCTGACGTGCAAAAACCCCCATATGGGAAGGTTGTAGTGAGTATCAAGGTGTGAATCTTGCAACTTGAGTATCCGACTACCTCATTACCAGAGCATATACTATGTGCCTGCCCCGCTAGGGACTGAATCAGGTCTTTAGAGTTCGGCAGAGACGTACTCTTACCATCTGACCTGAAAGACCACTCACCATACAAACTAGTCGGCTTCGTTAAGAAGCTGGGTTTATTTGGCCGATTGTGAATATGTGTGAGCCACAATAAACCCTTTCGGGTTGCGGTGGAGGGTCGAATAGACCCTCTCACTTTGGACCTAACCTAACCCAACCTAATCTCAAGAATCCATTCAGGAAGCGCTACTCGTTTTCAAATATATTTCCAACATTTCAACTCGTGTAAAACTATTACGTAAATGTAACATGAGTTGACATGTTTGTTCATGCACTAAATTATGATTATTAAAGTTATTTACAGATTCATTCAGATTCTCACTGTCTCAAACTTAATACTTCTAGAATAACAGGTATGTATACATTAAGCAAAAATCCAGAATAATGTAAAGAAAATTAATAATATTCATGAGTTTACTCAAACAAGTAATCAAGATAGTATCCTTCTGGTTTTCATACAGTAATAGAGGTTTTATTCAAAGCAGTGTCGGATGAATTTACGATATAATGTTAAAAAATCCAGCAAAGAAGCGGAGAAGTGAATCATATAGAGATGATCTGTTTGATTTTTATAAGTTTCAGTTTTCAAGTGATATCATAAAAATAAAACGGACCTAAATCGGTTGAACTTGCGGACCACTTCACGACTGTCTTTCTTAACTGATCCATCTACTAGGAAAAAAAATGATTCATTACTACATTTCTAAGTAAAAGCATCGATTGATGCCTAATTACATGAAAGATTCAAAAGTTGATCATCACTACACCGAGAGTGTGGAAAAGAATATGCATGAAAGATCTTCCTCTCGAAATAAAAACTAATTTATTTGATCGATTTATTTTCTAAACCATGAAAAATTGACCTTGTTTCGTTTTCATTGAATCATCCTGTATATATATGAATGTGTACTTACTATAGACATGAAAGAAAATTACCGCTATAACAAACGTCTTCATTTTGGGATACGATTGAAACGTCTGCTTTGAACTCGCTAACGAAACATATGTTTTTGTAAATAATATTTTTGGATCGACCAATTTAAATCTGCAGGTGACTTATTTATTAATCCTTGTATTGTGAAAGGTCATTGATAAACTCAATGCTATCTACTACCATGAAATGCGTCAACAGTGTCCATTCTGATTCCAAGAATAATAACGAATAATGAACAACATGCAAAAGAAATTCATATGCTAAAACGAAAGATGCTGAATTTGTTTAACCGATAAACCACTGTCGTTTCCATAAATCTAAATTTGTGGGAGAAAACGATCAACAAGGTCATAACTTTTATCAGAAGATTCCGAGCACGGGTCAGACGATACTCAGTGAACATACATCGTCACACAATATATTTATAATATAACCTTCGCTCACATAAAACCAATGGTGAAAGATAAGAACAAAATAAAAAATAAAAAGCTGTCGACTTAAAGCAACCAACCTTAGACGAACACGTCTATGACCTGTATAGGTCTCATAAATATGTTTACATCTGTTTAAAATATGTTTTTCCGTTAACAAGCTGTCGCACCTATTCGAACGACAACCCTCAGAAGTCGAAACTTGTGCGAGTTAAGGACAAACGAGGTCTTACATTTTAACGTGTGATTCCTAATACAAAAATCGAATATATCTGATGACTGTATACATACATACGAATGTATAAATGTATACAGTGTTCGGAGGAAATTCAAAGAAGCCGCTGTCCAACAACGCATTCAGCCATCTTTCGGAGAAATAAGTCCAGTCATCACCCGAAGACGATTGTGGATACTAACAATCGAAACGTCGTGAAGTAAGTTGGCTTAAAATTTCGAAATTTCTATTTTTTTTTAATTTTTCAATTTTCAATTATTGCTTGTATTTTATTTTATTGTAATTTCATTTAAGTTTTTTTTCTTAATATGATTGTTATTTTTAACTATTCATTTTAATTTTATTGATTCTTTCAGGAAAATCATTTTAGACAATGGAAGTCCGAACTGATGAAATTCACCATGAAACATTGTCACCTTCAAACAAAAGTATTACTTTTCACACATTCGGCTTCGATATATAGATTATTCAATTGCAATTGTTGATAACAATAAAAGTAAAATAGAAAACTTTGCTCCTTCGGGTTCGATATATAGATTATTCAATTGCAATTTTTGATAACAATAAAAATAAAATAGAACTTTGCTCCTCCTCGAATATTATGTTTACGTGTGAAATTGAAAGAAAAGATGAGCTATTAGTCTTATCTACATGTCTTAATTATGAAATACCTCCTTCAATTAGACATCCAGTCAATATTTATTATCGTTCCAATAACAAGATAAATCAAGATTCAAATGAATTGGATCGAATTTTCAAAAAAATTGATTCTATGAATTAAGACTACATAAACCCGTTACTTGATAAAAATTAATAACACTATCACTATATTAATACATCATGTATGTATGTTGAACGTACAAGTTCATTTATTTATCAATACTTTATTCAGCACAATAAAGCTAAATTACACTTGATCATGAAATTTTACAAGTTGAGCTAAAACATTCCATAGCTAAAGCTAAATGTGGAGTTGAAAATGAATAAAATATCGAAACAAAATAAAATAAGTGAAAAAAATTATGTTAAACGGTTTTAATTTTTCCAATTTCCAATTTATTCATTCAGTTAACATTCAATTAAATATTCAGTTGAATTCAGTTAAATAATTAGATTACATGAATAACTATTTCATGTGCTATTTTGAATTCATCAAAAAGTCGAGAATTACACTTAAGCATAGAATATGCTTGTATTGTGCCTATTCTCCCAATATGAATGAATCCTTATGACAATAGAAAACAAGAATATCTCGTAGGTTATAGAAAGTGTTAATAAGCTTTCTCAGTCTTGACTTATGTATTCATCCCACCTGAAATGCTGGTCCAGCATTACACCCAAGTATTTGATAGTTGAAGTCTTTTCTATTATATCACATGTACATGGTTGATGTGAGTCGCATCTCAAACTTTTTATTTTCAGTTTTGTTCTGTGTGGCTGATCAGTGTTTTGCAGAGAAAATGTCATAAATTTTGTTTTACTAACATTCAAAGTCACTAGATTATAATCAAGCCATGTCTTAATCTTTTGGAGCCAGTCTTCAGCAAGTTTATACACATCTTCCCATGATTCTCCTGTGTATACAATAGCTGTGTCATCAGAATAGCAGATGAGGTGACCACAAAAGTCGGTCATTTCTGTGATACTGTTTATGTAAGTGAGAAAGAGAACTGGTCCAAGAACAGTTCCCTGAGGAATGCCAATAATGACTTCTTGTGGAGTACTCAACTGTTCATCAATTTTAACTCTTTGTAATCTATTTGCTAAATAGTTCTGCAAGGCAGCTAGTGTCTTATCTCACACTCCATATGTATATAATTTTTCTATTAGTAGACTATGGGATACGGTGTCAAACGCTTTGACCAAATCAAGGAATATGGTTAAACACTTCCTCGACTTGTCCAATGCATCGACAGCCTTCTCAACATGGTCCATAATAGCATTTTCAGTACATAATTTATTCAGAAAGCCGTACTGATGTTTAGTTATGACGGAATTTTTATCAAAGAATGATAATAATCTTTTTTTAATGCATTGTTCGAAAATCTTTGCAAAATTGTTAATGACAGAGATCTGCTTGTAGTTGTTTAATCTTTGAGCAAGGCGTAATAATGACCAAATTCAACGCCAGAACCACAGTGAACAATGACTGCATGAATATTATAATAGTGGTCTGCTAGGTTGAA
>WOGO01007533.1:0-11106 GCA_015342085.1 Leptinotarsa defecta
ATTCTATTTTTAGGTTAGTTACTAGTGACATTTCAGAAAAAAGCGGTTGGTATTTGTCGCCGTCTACTTTTTCAGATTTGTAATACACCACCAAAAACCAATTTACGATCTGAAGAATGAAGGTAAAAAACATTTGAATTACTTTAGGAATATGGACTGCATCACTCGACCAACCATGCCATTAAGCTTAAAAACGTAAAATACAGAGATATGTAATCAAAAAGCAGCTCTGAACATTTAACATTTTTATTGGAAAAATGTTGTTTATTGAAGTGAAAAGTGTCAAAGAAGGAGGAATAAGATGTAAACTAGTGGATGAATGCTTGTGTTTTTAAATAGTTTATTTTGTGAAAAATAAGGCTGAAAAGTTGCCCTTTTCAGAACTTTGAAGGGCCGTAACTTCGTAAATAAAGGAGAGCGCCGCTTTTTTCTTTCGGATTCGTAATCTACGCAAAAAATACGTAAGTACACTCAAACATTTTTTTCAAAATCGCCGGGAGCCCTCAAAATGAATATTTACCGAAAATTACTTATGGACTCACCGAAATTTTCAGTCTTGTCTCGATGATATTGGGTCCCTCTCCAAACTATGATGTTATTCAAACTATCCGGTAATTCGAATCATGCACTACAACTAGCACACTACACTCAGCAAGTCTAAGTAAATCACTAATCAACAAGTAGTAGATGCAATAACATAAGATGAAGCCTTATATATCAATTTATGAGCGATCTCTTTTCAAATCCGGCGACGCACTCGAAATAGTGAGTAAGTCCTTGGTATCTCCGTAAAACCCTTCAACTGTCTTCACGAAATCATAAACAAAAAAGTAAACAAAAACTCACATATGTAAATCAGAAATTGAAATGAAAATGAGTGCATTAGCGTAGAAAGGGAAATACATGAAAGGGACTGAATTCACTTATTATACTAAAAAGAATAGAAATAAATGGATGTATTGAAATGTTACTAGGATTTAATGAATACTCAGCAAGTGATATTCAGGTTTTGGAAACGGAAAAATATTGTTTTCTGAAATGTCGACCACTAAAGACTGCTAAGTATGAATATTTTAATGTTTTATTGTTGATTTTTTCAATTTGTTGTCAGAATTTATAAATAAGACAAGTTTCTGACGTGGACTCTTCAGTGATTTATATTACGCAGTTACTTTCCGAGGTGAACTTTTCACTTTACCTTTTGTTACACTTCAGCAGATTCTCTATTGATTTAGTATTATTCATTTTTAAAATTGTGTAAGGTTAGGTTAGGTTAGGTTAGGCTGTTTCTTTCATCATGTGGTAATATTGCTATATTCTAAACCGTAATACATACGGAGACGATTAAATGGGAAAAAAGGTAACTGTCATCGCAAACAATACAATGGTCGAAGAAAATTTACGGGTACTCTCGCCCTACTCGAGTTATACGGGGAAAATAAAAAATGCCGTTTTTCGTTTTTTTCGAATGGAATTGTTATTTCTGAGCATATCAAAAAATTGAACATGCAAATGTTATTATATTCGAAGTGTAATATGAAGTGTCAACATGGCCACCATCAACAGGTATTGATAAAGCGATAAATTCACATTCCAAGAGATTATCACATTTGATATTTTCATAGCGTTTCATTTGAAATAACCAACATCATCAGTGACAACAATCAAACAGAAAAACAATCATGAACTTTTGCGAAAAATGAAACCAATACGGAAAATCAAAGCTACTTGGCAATCTACATTAAATGCTCGAATTGACGACCTCTTTTTTGAATACACATAAGGTGTCGGTCCAGACAATTCCTCTCGCAATTTTCTAGCATAATGGGTGTAATACTTATACATGCATCTCTTATTTTTTGTTTGAGAGGGTCGATATCTGTACTTGGTGTTGAAAAAAACTTTATCCTTCTTGTATACCCAGACAAAAAATCTGAAGGAGTAAGATCTGGGGATCGAGCTGCCCAGTTAATTGGCCCATTGCTTCCAATCCATTTTCCTGGGAATATTGCATCTAAATGTTCCCTTACTATCGCTGCATTATGGGGAGGAGCGCCGTCCTGTTGAAAATATTGTATTTCATGGTGGATACTCAGTGGCAATTCATCTAAGAAGCCATTGAATTCATTGAAAAGGAAATGAAGATACATTTTATATTCAAATAATCATCGTGAAAGAAAGGGCCAAGGATTTCTGTTCCCACAATTGCCAATCAAACATTTACTCCGAACCGTATTTGAAAAATAAAGTTGATGGTGGCCATGCTGACATGATACGTTTTATCGAATATTTATTATTACATCGTCATATTATACTTCGAATACAATAACATTTTTGTTTTCCATTTTTTGATATTTTTCGAAATAACAATTCCATTTGAAAAAAAAAACAAAAAACAGCATTTTTAGTTTTCCCCGTATAACTCGAGAAAAGCGAGAGTCCCCGTTAATTTTCTTCGACCATTGTATTGTTCCAGATGACAGTTACCTCTTTTCCCATTTAATCCTCTTCGTATCTGTTACGGTTTAGAATATAGCAATGTTACCATATAATAAAAGAAACGACCTGTAAATGTGGGTGGTCTGAAAAGTTTCTGACCTAACAAAGATACAAGACATTTTTCCAATTTTTTTTAACATAATCTCCTTTAAATTCTACACATTCCTGTCAGCGATGCTCCCATCTCTGTAACCCGCCTAAATAGTACTGGCAACCGCTGAGGTGTGAGACGGTGAGACAGGATTTTTTTTAAACGTGGCTGTTTTTCCGTTCTGCCATTCTTCCTTCAGTTTGTCAAGTAATAATGCTGATTGGACTGTATTTTTCTTTCGGGCATATAATGGTGAATCCAAGTTTCATCTACAGTAAGTAATCGAAGCCAATACTCAGATTTACTATGCACTAACTGCGCCTACAGAACGTTGGAAATGTTCATTCGAATTCGTTTTTGATTTGATGTGAGCAAACGCGGCAGCCAACGTGCGGACAGCTTTCTTATGCCTGAATGTTGATTTAATATGTGACAAACACGTTCTTTCGAGATACTCATAATTCTGCTACCTCCGTCACTTTAATTCGGCGGTCGACTAGTACCTTTTAGTAAACTTTGGCTATGCTTTTGTCGGTAGTTACAGTTATTGGACGTCCCGAACGTTCATCGTTTCCCAAACTCTTGCGCCCACGATTAAATTCAGTTGCCCAAAATTTCACTGTGGTAAATGATGTGCAGAGTCCCCAAACACAGAATCCAACTCATCTTTGATCTGCGTCGTCGTACTGCGTTTTTGAAATATTCAATGACAGCTCGATACTTGATTTTGTCCATTTTTATAAAAAACATCATTAACTCACTCAAACAAATGTTACATAACAACTGCGCGTCAAAAAATGGTTGAAACTTTGATGAGTAACTATCAACAGATGAACAACAAAATTCAATAGCTTTTATTTACGAGTGCTGCTATTTCCATGTTGAAGTCGGAAACTTTTCAGACCATCCTCGTACACAAGAAAACAATAGGGAGATGAAGGGTCCTTGTTCACATGTTTATCCTTTCACTCAAACATGATGATTTCAATTGACATCGGAATATGACAATAATTAATCAATCAAAATTATGATTACTTCAATCTAACGAAACCACGCATCACTGAATTTCAATAAAGTTGTGTGAATTCATTTCTTATTCAACAAAGACCGAATTGTGTAGTGATTGATCTTCATAGAACAACTGTGAGCGCTATACTGATTGGTTGGATGTGACGTGGAAAAGTACGAAGGTGTTGAAGGATCATAGAACACCTACTTTTTATTAAACTATCGAATGGCAGGAAACAAAAGAGTGAAGTATCAATTATCTACAGGACTATTCAGATTGCGATTCAAGCATGGGAATCTCGTGAATGGTGAGATATAGAGTTCTTGAAATTATGGCAAGTTGTCTAATATTGGTTATATTGAATGATACCGAAAAAAATCGACTGTAGCTTTTTTGTTTCGGAGATATAACCAAAATCTCGAAATTATGGAATATTGGAATGTACGAGGTCTGTTTAAAAAATAAGATGAATTTTCAGTTTCCTGAAAGAATATTAATTAATTCATTAATTTCTATTCTGTCCTCTCAATTCATTCATCAATTTATATTCTGTCCTCTCCAGAGTAGTCTCCTTCAGATATAATACACTTTTTCCAATACTCGAAGACTCGAAGCAGTTCTGATATGCACTTTTTGGTATGTCCTTGAGCTCTCTCAGCGATACAGATTTTATCTCTTCAATCGCCTCAAAACGCCGTCCTTTCATGGGTCTCTTCAATCTTGAGAACAGGGAAAACTCGCAGAAGGCCACATCTGGTGAAAACGACGGCTGAGGCATGATTCCGGTGTGTTGTTTTTGGCAAAAAATTACGAACACGCAATGACAAGTGAGCAGGTGCCTTATCGTGATGCAAAAGCCATGAATTATTTCTTTACAATACCGGACATTTTCTTCGTATTCCTCTTCACAAGCGGCATATAACTTCAAGATTATACTCCTTATTGACTGTATGATCATTTGGCAAGACCTCCTAATGCACAACTACACAGTAATCAAAGAAAACAGTGAACAAAACCTTGACATTTGCTTTTTTACTGTTTGCTCCCCTGGGCTTTTCCATTGGGACGATTGAACTTTGATTTCGATTTTATAACCATATTCCAGTAAATTTTCATCAATAATGGGTTCTGAAGGGAATCTGAGTGGCCGTAGACGTCATTCAACAATTCCTAAGCGATGCTCATGCGATAGCTTTTTATGATAAAATGTCAGCAATTTCGGAATGAACTTCGCTGCCACAGGCTTCCTAACCAAAATTTTCTAAAAAATTGCATGTCATGAGTCAATCGATACAACAACATCCTCAGAAACTTTTGTTATAGTGATTCCAAGATACTCCATAACAATTTTCTTCACTTTCTCAACATTTACATTGATTGTTGATGTGCTGGGGCTTCCAGCGCGAACGTCATCCACATCTTCTCGATCTTCTGTGAAAAGATTGTACCACTTGTGAAGATTTTTCTAATTCAGAGTCCATTCACCGTATGCCACTGTCAACATTTCAAGTGTTTTTAAGCACTCAATTTCATTTTACATTAGCAGAAATTTGCCGATTAGGCAAAACACTTTAAACTTTTATGTATCTCACTAACAAATCAAACATTCTGAATAGCTGAAACTGTGAAAATATGTTCGAGACGAGTGCACCAACATAAAAAAAATCGCTAATCGCGAAAATTCAACATTCACCTTATTTTTTGAACAGACCTCATACTTTGCCGTATAAACTTTTATAGGAATAAGAGAATGTGAAATTTTATATAGGTTGTGGTGAGTTGACGCACTCTTAGCTTTCAATTTAGGATACTGACCGGTAATTTCGAATTTAGATACTGTTCCATATTTTTGAAGCAAACTATTCGATTGAAAATGTTTTTATGATACAGTGAAAATGAAGTTTTTCAATATTCTCGAGAGTTTCGGTAGTCTGTTTGCAATGTGCCTTATTGGCAATGTGCTCTAAATTCAATCAACTGTGTCAGAAAGTAGACATTTATTCAGCACCATTGAATATATTCCAAAATGAGAACATTATGTTTGCGAAGCAACAAATACTCATTCGAAATAAGTTTTTGTTCAATGAAAGTATCATTTTTACGATATATGAATGTTTTCTATAATCAACACTTTCTTTCCAAAACTCTGTATTATGTTTGCAAATTATCAAACACTTACTTGAATTTTGTTATTTTTCCCTTTTTTTGTTCATTTTGATACTCCATGAATGTATCACTATAACGATATGTATATATTTCCTACATTCAACACCTTCATCACAAAATTAGTAATGATATAATTATTCACAGTTTGCAGTACAATACTCTCTACATTATTTACTGTACAATTTAATATTATTGAACTGGAACTTGATATAAAAAATGCAGGATACCTTGTATGAATATTATTTGATCATATTCCGAGTCCGATCAAAGTTGCTATGGAAATGTATGAAACAAAAAGCTTTTTTTATGATTTTTATATTACCTGGAATAAATCAACTTCGTCACCACTCTTCTTTCTGTCTCTCATAGTATAGGAGGGAGAGGAATAGGTATAAGAGAGCGATAGGGAGAGCAAGAATCGACTGGTTGAGGGAGAGAGTGGAGCGGATCCAGGATGAAAATCCATGGGACCGAGCCTATCGACTCCTCAACAATGATAGAGCGGAGGAGATGCCGTCTAACGTCTTGAAGGAGGATGGTACCTACACCGAGGGGAAGGAGGAGACCAGCAGGTTTCTGCTTGGCAAATACTTCCCCAGGGACGATCCTACGAGAGACACCCCAATTAGGCGCTGATGGAGGGAGAGAGAGGAGGATGAATGGGGAGAGAATCAGCCTGGATTTACCATCGGGGAGCTGAGAGCGGTGGCTGAACAGCTGCTCGATGGGAAGGATGTGGATGGGGTCCCGAACGAAATAATTCGTAAGGTGATGGAATGGAAGGGAGAATGCATGGTGGATCTATTCAGTGCCTGTTTGGGGAGAGGGCACTTCCCCGGAGCGTGGAAGAGGACAAAGGTCGTATGGATACCGAAGAAGGACGGAAATCCCAGGCCGATCCGCCTGCTGACTCTGGCTTGGGACGGATGTTGGACAGGCTTCTTAACGGTAGGATGCAAGTATGGTGTGAAAGGAAGTTGAAATTCTCCCCGAATCAATATGGATTCAGGGGGGGAATGGATACGGTAATGGCGGTAGAGAGAATGGTGGGACGAATAAAGGAAAACAAGAGAGGAAGGAGACATAGTCTGGTTGTGGCGTTGGACCTGTCGAACGCCTTTAATACCGCATGGGCACCAGCGATAGAAATGTGCATGAAGCGAATGGGAATGCCGGGAAACGTGGGCAGGACGTGCATGAGTTTCATAGGGGAGAGAACAGTTGCCTCTGGGGCCGTCTCTGAAACGGTGAATAGAGGCTGCCCACAGGGGTCAAGTCTGGGACCTACCCTATGGCTGATAGTGATGGAGGCATGGTTCGAGAGAATCAACAGCATGAAAAACAGACAAGGCATCGGGGCGGTAGGAATACAAGTGCAAGCCTATGCGGATGACCAGCTTGTCATCATCGAAGGTAACTCCGTCGATAGCATAGAGAGTAGATGGAAGTTGGTATGGGATGAATGCAAAGTATGGGAGGAGGAGATGTGGCTGGAGTACAATGAAAGGAAGACAGAGTGTATGTTCATACCAACAGGTAAGGATGTAAGACACCCGGTTCTAAGAATGCATGGGAGAGAGATTGAACAAAAAACGAGTGTGAGGTACCTAGGAATTGTGGTGGACACAGGACTTCTGTTTATAGACCACCACAAGGAGGTAAGGGAAAAACTGAGTAAGCTGGCAGGGAAACTGAGGAGATGGACCAGGAAGAATGTAGGACTAAAGAGAGAATGTGTAAGGAGGATTATGAAAGGGTAGCTAAACCTGCGGCTTCGTACGGTGTACAAGTCTGGGGGGAAAGGGCGCATGATAGCAGGGTGAAAAGGCAACTGAGTGCGGCACAAAGGCCGTTTCTGTTAGCCTCACGCGGAGCATACAGAACGACGCCAACAGCGGCACTCAGTGTCATCACCGGAATGGCGCCACTCCAGATAGAAGCGAGGGTTAGACATCAGGAGTGGAGAGTGAATGGAAGAAGGAAGATAGAGGACAGAGTGAAAGGAGAAGACAGAATATCCCCCTGGTTACAAGGGGAGCTACTGGAGGAGAGGGAGGGAGAGGAGATGATCGAAGTATGTGTGGACGCCGGAATGAGAAGGGAGGAAGAAAGGATGGGGATAGGATGGGCGTATAAAAGGAGAGGGGAGGAATGGACCACAGGGAATGAAAGGGTCACCTGGCTCGGTAGTGTGAATGAAGCGGAGTCAGTAGCGATAGAGCGGGTGATTGGTATGTGGAATAGGGAGGAGAACCTGAGGGTTGTCAGCGACTCTGCCTTGGCAGTGGAAATAGTGAGTGCAGGAAGAGTGAGGAATAAAAGAATAGCAAAGATACAGAGGATGAGTGAGGAGAGGAGTGAGAGGGGAGTACGTACCCAAATCGTATGGAGGAGGGGGCATGAAGATGGTAACATTGGAAATGCGAAAGCTCATGAAGAGGCACATAACGGGATGGACAAGGAGCAGATCACTCTGCACGTAAGACAGACATATAGTAAATTAGAGGAGAGGAAAAGAGTGAAAGAGAACATTAAGAGAGAATGGCAGAGGGAATGGGAGAGGGGAATGACTGGGCGACTGTTTTACAGATTCTGTAAAACAGTCGGGAATGAATCACTAGATCTGTCGCGGAAGGCAATCCAGCTTCTCACGGGACATGGGAATTTTCCGGGATACCTGGCGCGATTCAGTCTGGGACCGGAGGTTCCCTGCCTATGTGGGTATGGGGAGCCGGAAACGGCAGAACATGTCATCGACAGATGCATGATAGGTGACAGGATTGGATGGCGCGAGTGGAAGGAAAGAATGGAGAGGGAAAATGGGGAAATGACTCTGAGGGATGAAAACGGGAAAAAGAACGAGTGGATAAGGTTCGTGAATGAATGGGCAGAAGGTGTGGTGAAGAATGAAAGGGAATGATTTAGGCAGGTTACCAGCTCGATGGAGAATCGTGGGTAAGTCATCATTGGGTAGCGGGACGGATATGCCGGTCAGGGCTGGACACATGTCTGTTAAACTGCAGGAATCCGGCATATGAGGAATATTGTGAGCGAAAGAGGATATAGAATTGATTTTAGTTAGTTATTAGGAATTGAGTAGAAGATTTTTTTGATTTTGTTTGGTTAGTTTAGGTTACATTGACAAGATAATTAAGATACATAGATGTACTAGAATTAGAAAAAAAAAATGTTTAGTCTGTAGGAAATGTAATGAGAATGTATTATTTTTATTTTGAAAATAAAGAAATGGGTCTTCTGCCCCGCTGATTCGTCCCATCGCATTGGCGTCGTTCTGCGGCGGTGATGCGATGGGGGGGAGAGTACGGAGGAGTAGGGGTTCCCTTGACAGAGGTGGCGCTAGACAGAGGGAAGATGCCAGTTGAAAGGCCTGCGGGCTGGGGCGACCATGGCAATGGCATTATTCATGTCCATAATATTTTGCATCGCAGTGTATGTAGTGTATGAAGTCCAAAAGAGAATTCGAAAAAGTCGGGAATATACGTAATTAAAAGTAAGGTATGTAATGCAGAATATAATAGACAAACAAAAATATCTATTAAAATGAGATATAAAGAAAACTTAGGACACTTAAAATATAGGAGACCTGAAAAATCAGCAGTCGCCTATCATATTTTGCAACAAAACCATTCCATAGACTTCAGGCATCTAGATGCCTATGAGAGTGGTGTAGAAATAAGTAAACATAATAATGATATGAAAAACGATGGTGGACCAATACCTAATGGTTCACTATATAGCTTGTTAAAATAAGATTTTATTTATAAGATTCACCTGACTATTACATAAGGATACATTGAAAAATTAAATTATGACAAGTATATAAATAAGGCAAATTGTAAAATCAATTTAAGTCACTCAAGACGCAGGTATCGAAAACAGGTATCTATGGTTTGAATAAGGATAGCTTTGTAAGTATGGTAAGTTTGATCTTCCTCTTGAAGATGATCACTTGGTGATCGAAACACGTGTCGAAGTGTTAGAATAACGGGAAAAACTCCGGTAATATTCAACTCAAAATACAAAAAAATATCAAAACAATAAACATTACAAATGTTAAAACATTTGTTTTTGACTAAGTGCCACCGTCGGTCGGTAGAAATTTTTTCCTTTGGAATCGAATGGGTGATAAGACAAAAGTGGCTGACAGCGTGGCAAGTTGTTTACCAATTTCTTGCTCTTTCCTGTGATTAGTCAGTAACCCATCAGCTCGACTGTCGACAGCCTAATAGGTCATACAGTTTCCTCTCATAGAAGCTGAGAAAACACTACGCCCATATAGGGCGTAGCGAAAAGAAAAACCAGGGGGGGAATCCAAATTTTCCCAACCCCACCAGCAAAATTTCCCAACTTTCGAAAAAATCAAAGCCGAGGGCTTAGTTACTACTATAATATATTGATTTTCTTACTTAGCTATCAAAAGATTGGCTGAATGCTTATGACCGTTAGGATATTTACAAACAAAAATAAATTTTGATAACTATAAAAATAATAATGGGAGTTATTCTACTTTGGATCAAGGTCCTTGCTCCTGCCCGAAATTTCCCAACTTTTCCAAGTAGAATAAACAGCAAAAAGTTAGGAATTTTGTTGTTTTGTTCAAAATTTGTGGACTGTTCAGGACTGTTCTCTTACTTGGGAGAAATTAAACTTTTTTGGAGTTTTCAAACAACTCAGAATTTCAAAGTATTGAAATCTCCAAGTTATGCATGTTGTGAAATCCCAACCTTGTCCTAGTTCTTTCCCTTTTCTTATCACCTTTCCCTTTCTTTTCTCTCATTTTTATTTTTCAATTCTTATTCATTTTCTTACTATTATTTTTTTCTATCTTCGACCCAAAATTCACCAACTTTTTCCCATGTCGAAAAAGAAGGGTAAGGCTCATGACGACGGCCCTGCCTCCATAAACAAATCAACCCTCAGAATCAATTATTCATGCTATATTCGTCCATGTGGACGTAAACTAACAAGAAAAGTAGTGAGCCGGTTGGATATTATTTGTTGGTTATCAATACAATGGTAAATAAAAATGAATTTGGTAGTTACTGTATGATTTCCATTGTCACTACTTGTAGAAACTCAGAAATCGAAATATGGAATAGAATAGAATAGAATAGAATAGAATGGAATGGAATGGAATGGAATGGAATGGAATGGAATGGAATGATATGGAATGGAATGGAATAAAATGAAATGGAATGGAATGGAATGGAATGGAATGGAATGGAATAGAATGGAATGGAATGGAATGGAATGGAATGGAATGGAATGGAATGGAATGGAATGGAATGGAATGGAATGGAATGGAATGGAATGGAATGGA
>WOGO01007534.1:0-11105 GCA_015342085.1 Leptinotarsa defecta
TCATGTCATGATTTTTTTCACTTAAAAACATGAAAACTTCTGATCTCAGTTCAAAGAGACGGTTCAAAATTTTCCCGCGAGATAACCACCTCACTTCTGTATGCAGGAGTAAAGTTTTGAACTCGCCACCCATTTCTTCACACTTCAAGGAAAATAATCTTGTGTTTTGAGCCCTAGTCTTCATGAAGTTAATAACTTTCACAGCATCTGATAGAACAGAGTTAATATTTTCCGGCATACCTTTAGCAGCTGCTGCTTCTCGATAGATAACACAATGCGTACTGTCGCATTCAGGAGCAACTTTCTTCATTTTTGCTGCTAGCCCTGTCAATTTTCCTGACATAGCTTTTGCCCCATCTGTACACAAGCCAATACACTTGGACAAGGGAATGCCTACTTCGAGCACATATTCATCAATTACCTCAAAAATGAGTTCCGCTGTGGTATTTGATTCAAGTGGTTTGCAGGAAAAAAAACTCTTCTGTCACCTCCTGATTACAATCAAATTGCACGAAAACAAGTAGCTGCGACATATTTGTAACATCAGTGCTTCCGTCAACTTGAAGTGCAAAATAAGTGCATTCTTGGAGTTTTAAAGCCAGTTGTTCTTCAATATTATTAGACATATCGTCAATTTGTCTTTTTTACTGTATTATTTGGCAGTGGTATTTTTTTAATTTCTTTGGTTGTTTTTTCTACTAACACGGTTTGAACCATATCCACAGCGGCCGAAAGTAAAAGCGTGTCACCTATTGTGTGAGGCTTTCCATCTTTTGCAATTCTTCAAATAACAAGGTACGCTGCATTTATCAAGTTAGTATCAGTATTGACAAACTTAGTCAAACATTGGGTTTCTTTCTTTAAAAAATTAGATTTTCTTTTAAAAAAATCAATGGACTCACCAATCAAATCAAAGTGCTTAGTATTTCGTTGTCGCATCAGTAAAGAAGGCTTCATGGATTGGTTCGAAAGTGTTTCAAGACATACAACAGAATAGGAATGTCACTGGTTTCAGTCCCTGGCTTCACTATAAAACCGTACTGTAATTAGCTTTCATCGTGATTACGATTAGCCAGTAATTTAGGTTTTTTAGCACGAAGACGTCAGAAATAGTTTCATAGTTCAGTTTTCTTATACGAAATCAGAATTAATAATAACAACACCCACGAATAACCTGTAATAACAAGTGAAAGTAAAAGACAATCCTTTTAAAGACTCACAGGTAAAAAATTAAATACCGTTTGTTTACAATTGATACTATCTGGGGATTCCTAGGTGAAATTCCTAAAGTGTTTTATTGCCTAGGAATTATAAATTCCAATGTAATAGAAAAACAAAGATGTCTGAGCTGAGTCATGTTTCCTTTTAACAGCATGTTGCTCACATCACTCACGGGTACCACCTGAAACGTTCCGCGTACCACTAATGGTACGCGTACTACCGGTTGGGAACCCCTGCTCTACAGTATTCTCCAAAATATTCAGGTAGCTTCTGGATGTTAATGATTCCTGGTATATCGCGTACCTTAATTTGTTGTCCATTAACATGCAGAAGACATTAAAACTATTTTTTTGAAATCCAGCTTTTTTGTGACGAGAGGATTTTTCGCTGGATCAATAATGACAATTTTCTCTACTGAAAATTCCTTCTCTCGAAAATTTCAATTCATCAGTCCAAATAATTTATGTTACCGGCAGATATCGATAGATTTTTGATCACTTCATTTCTATAACTAAGTAATTTTCATAAAACTGATACAATTTTTGGAAAGCAAATTTCTCAATGCTGTATATTATGCTTTTGAAGGTATTTGTATTGACTTTTTATAATATTACGATAACGGTAATACCACGTGTGACAAACTGTGGTTCGCTGGAAAAGGGTCGTCAACAATTGGTCGCAAAATAAATGTCGCACATAATTCGTATCAAGAGGACGTCGGCAAAGTAAAAAAGCGCAGACGAAATAAGGTAACGTGCGATTGGTCACGCGAATAAACTAGTGTAGGAAAATAGATGTATATTTATTAATACAAAACAATATTATTGAAACATTTGCAGGATATATAATGTATTTATGTCGGTTAGTTGTTAGGATAAATCGGCTGCTCCACGGCAGAAATAGTATCTGACAAAAAGAAGAAAAATGAATTATATATACATTTCTACAGCTACGGGACTGGGTCATGGCCGGTCGGAGAAATCGTATCTGCGTAAAGTTTGGGTCGGTGTATGACAAAAAAAGTATTAGGAAAAAAGGAATAGAAACTTTTGTTTGCAATTTTACGTAATACGGATTAAGGGGTAAACAATAAATGGATATTAAAACACCATTTGAGTTCTTGTAAGAAAAGAAAGAAGAAAAGAAAATATTTATTAATCCTTTCAACTATTGTAAACAATAGATAGGATAAGTCAAAAACAGTGTCATTAAGTTTTAATTGACAAACAGGACAAAACAAGCACAATGATGACTAACATAGACTATGTAAAATACACTTCCATATCATCTCAAAATTGAAAAGTATAATTCAAATTCCTCAACAGTATAGAAACATTCTCTGATAAGGAGAGTTCCCTAAGTCTATACTTAAAAACCGCCGGGGATCCCGCGTATTTTATTTCGTTCGGAAGACAGTTAAAAAAACGGCAGCCTGCATTGATGGGAGATTTTTTGTAATAGGAGTGTTTGGGCTTGTTCAATTTGATATCATTTTTATTTCTGGTGTTGTAAGAATGTGAATCACTATTAATGGGAAATGAATGTTTGTTATTGAAAATATATGTTAATAGTTTCATTAAATAAATTGATGTAACCGTGAGGATCCGTTTAGTTTTGAAAACCTGTCTGCATGATTGGCGACTACTAATGTTGAAGATAAGCCTTATGATTCTTTTCTGAGCAACAAAAATTCTTGTTATGTCTGATGCCTGACCCCATACTATAATATTGTAGGAAATTGTGGAATACACAAATGCATAGTAAACCTGTAATAATGAATCTGTGTTCAAAATATTTCTTAGTGTTGCCAAAATATAAAAGCTTTTGTTGATTTTTTTACATACTATTTGTATTTGATCCTCCCATGTTAGGTTACAATCTATGAGCGTTCCTAAGAATTTAGATGAAGTGGAGGTTTCAACAATATTATTATTGACTTCGAAGGTGAAATTAGAAGGTATTCCATGTTTTGTGTGAAACTCAATTATTACTGTCTTACTTTGATTCATTATTAGTGTATTCTGCATACAGTAATCCGCAAAATCTTTCAAAACTGAGTCAGTTTTTTGCTGTAGTCTTTGGCGATCAGTGTCAGACACCACAATAGAGGTGTCATCAGCATACATGAAAACTCTACCGTCCTTTATGTTATGAGGCAAGTCATTGACATAGGTAAGGAAGATCAAGGGACCCATGACACTTCCCTGCGGTGTTCCAAGATCTAAATCGTATTCCTTCGATTTGGTTTCACCGATTCTCACGATGATCTTCCGATCTTCAAGAAAGGACGTTATCCAGTCGTTCACTGGGCCACGTAGACCTAGGTTGTTGATTTTTTCGGAGACGAAATTACGATTAACCGTGTCGAATGCCCGCGTTAGGTCAAACGATATGACAACTACATACTCATTTTTGTCCATCAGATCATTAATGTGTTGGACAAGTTCTGTTATGGCTGTTTCGGTAGATAGGCCAGGGCGGAAACCATGCTGGCAATCAGTAAGTATTTTATGCTTTGTGAAGAAATCTGTAATTCTTTTGCAAATGATTTTTTCAATGATTTTGGAAAATATGCTCAGGAGAGCAATTGGGCGGTAGTTCTCTATGTTGCTCGTATCACCTTTTTTGAATATGGGAATGATGGCAGCCGATTTCAGAACACTAGGAAAAGTGCCTGAATTCACTGATAGGTTTATAATGTCAGCAAGGTATTGTGATATAATACAAGCACACTTTTTTATTATATCAACCGGGATTTCATCTAATCCAGTGGATTTTTTATTAGGTAAGTTAGCGATAACTTCTTCAACTTCCTCTTTAGTGGCCGATATGAATACAAGAGAATTACTTATGCTGTTGGAGGTTGTGCACGACTTCGATATATTATTTCCGAAATGTTCAGTCATTTTTTTTTCAATAACAGTGGATAGGTAGTTGCCAAATAGATCTGCGATAATCTTCGGATCTAATTGTTTCTGTTTTTTGTATTTCCCTGTAAAATTATTTGTGATAGTCCAGATTGCTTTGGATTTATTGCTGAATTTTTTTATTTTGTTGTCGTAGAATTCGCGTTTTTCTATAAAACACGCAATAATTTGAACAAATTCATCAAAAACAATAAAACTGAAACCTAAAAATCACAAAAATCTGAGGATAACAAATTAAAATGTGGAGATTTATCTAAAGTGTATGTCGGTAGACTTTTTAGAAATTTCAAAACCCGCATTCTTGAACATAAAACAAGTTTTGATAACCACAAGAGACATTCAAATTATCCAAATCACCTTATAGATGAAAACCATATTCTGAAATTTCAAATTCAGAAAGAAAAAGCTCAAAACCTAATTTCTTGAGATCAACAAAAGAAAACATTCTAATAATTTACTAAATGACCAGTTAGATATTAACCTTTCATCACTCCTTAACCTCTTCAATAATTAATTGCATATATGTGATGTAACTAAGGTCATCTTTGTGATATTACTCTGAATAGATTTCCTATATCAAACACTATCGGTATCCGAGCGAGAAAGATAGCCTAATGCTGAACTAGAGGAAGGGAATCGCACAGTCGCTTGCGCATGGCGACTCGTCGCCACGGCAGCAATCGGATCTACGTGCGGCTTTAGATGTTTCGCATCAAAAGTTTAAAGAAAACTTGCTAAGCTATGTCCACAATTTTTTATCTGAACATTTGTTTCAATTCAGCTTCATTCCCTATCATTTGTTCATTATGTTTTGGTAATTTGAAGTTTGTTTTTCCACAAACCTTCAACTGGTTACATTTTAGGAATTCGAGCCTCTTTTTTGACAATCAGAACGTTTGGCAGTGACTGTACACCTTCAGCATAATTACCGGCATTAACCGAGGCGAAAGCAAACTCAGCTAATTACGATTGAATTATAAATGGCGTCATTAAATGTGGAAAGCTCGCGTAACACGACAAAGACAGAGCACCGTTGTGAACCGGGGTCGAGAGCAATGAATAAAGACGAATTAACTGTGCATCCGAATGAAATTAACTGGCAAGCAGGTCTTTTTCATTTCTTGCATTTAAATGAGTCATTTGAACAGAATTATGTTGATTTTATGAACACCAAAAATATAGGGAGTGGCAGAAATGCGACATTTAATAATTATGCGTTATATAATTAATAACAAGAATAATAATTAGTTTTCTTTTAACAGGAATCGTCAATCAGAAGAAAATGAAATTAAGTACAGACAGAACAAAACAAAAATATCGCAAAAACAAGATGTTACAATAAAATAACGTGAAAATACATTTAACAGATTAATCTACTGATGAACTGAGTCATCAGTAGATTCTTAACTCTCAAACGACAGAAGAGTAGTTCAAGATCCAAAACAAGAGATCTACTGCAAAATAGTGGACCTAGCAACACTGGCGCTCCTCTCCTGCAATTTCTTCTTCATCTGCATTACTTATTGAAAACATAATACTGATAAAATTGATGAGTAGTGTTTGTCAAACAAAACGACAAAGGAAACTTTCACGTTTTCATAGAAAAGCAAGAGAAATCCGGCTCGAAGGACCACATATGGTTTCAGAGGAAATAGTGAATTATTGTAAATAGGTGACATTAAAATACCCTTTCAATCGTTTTGTTATGAATTTCAACTAATTGTGAGGAATGGAAGAGAGAGATAAAAACAAATGATACTATGCTCTTTCGGTTTATTTCAAACAAGAATGAGATTTAATTTTCCTTTGTAGAACATGAACATGAAGAAGAATATAGCAATTTGATTGCTGTTCGCGGCTCAGACTAGTTTTTGTCTGTTTGGTGGAATTCGAGTTTCGAGTTTTTTCTCTAAACTAAAACAAGTTTTTTGTTTCTTTTTTCGAAACTAGTCGCAAGCGAGTCCGTTTGGTGGAAGTCCGTCTTAACAGAAGTAGTTGTATTGTTTTCAAATATCAATACCAGTCGGAGAACATACAAGAAGAAATATTCGAGCAGATAATTTGTACTGATGGAAAATTGTGAAATATTACGTTTGATAGTGTGAATATAGGTGTAAAAGAAAGACAATCATTTATAAGCTGATACTAACTTTCCCATTCTCACTAACAAAAGCAAACTACTGATTCACAAAATGATTATAAAAAGAAAATTTGAGTTGCAACAGAGATATCAGGACAAAATGGTTGCAAGTATTCGACTTAATCTCTATAAGTTAGGTTAGGTTAGATAATAGCTTAGGTTAGGTTAGATACGGTCAAGTCAGGTAAGGTGAGGTTAGGTTTCGTGAGGTTCGGATAGGTTAGGTTATGTAAGGCCTTTCTAATGCTGAAAAACGAGGTTTCTTCAAGTTACTTCTTTTGTTAAATAAGAATTACAATTTTATTAAAATTTTTGCTATTGAAAACAACCCTAAACGCACTTTCTGCGTAATGAAAAATGTTTCTTTATTAATTTCTCTTCGAAATCCTATATTATCATATTTTTAAAAACTAACCTACAACATGTTTCCAATAAAAAAGACAATTTTTTTATTCCCCTCCAAGCACAACCCAACCTTCAAGTCCAACCCAAGTGAACTAACCTAAGTCAACCTTACCTTGTCCATCCTAAATTACTTAACCCAACCAATCACCCCAACCTCGCCCAACCCAAATGACCTAACTCCAAGTCCACCCTAAAACGATGATGGTGGTGGTGGTCTAACTCAACCTGCAAGACACCATCCCAATCTCCAAGCCCATCTACCACAACTAACCCAACTAAAAACCACCCTACCCTTCCTCCTCCCTAGTCTCTGTCTATCCCAAAACCTAACCTAACATAACATAACTCAACCTAACCTAATCTAACCTAACCTAACATAACCTAGCTTATGTAAGGTAAGGTTAGGTTGGGTTAGGTCAGGTTAGGTTAGGTTAGGTTAGGTTAGGTTAGGTTAGGTAAGGTTAGGTTAGGTTAGGTAAGGTTAGGCTATGTAAGGTCAGGTTAGGTTAGGTAAGGTCAGGGAAGGTTAGGTTAGGTTACGATATTTCACAAGAATTTTTTCACAAACTTCGCCTGAACTTATTGTGTTCAGTCGCCAATCATCAAACTCAAAAATAAATGAGACATAAGCGATGATGACTCATCGACTGGACTATAATGTCTCCGAGTCAGACACGCAATGTCGTGAATGAAGACGTGCAATGGGTAATAATAAAAATCGTACAACCAACTATTAAATATAAATTATAGTGCGTGTACGGAGCATACTTAATTGAAAACAATGGAATTAAAATGAATATCTTCCGAATGAAATACAAACCTCGTAATGAAGTATTTCACGGATAAAGAGTGCATTAATTGAAAACTTGTTAAATGGGACTTGTTAAATTGGCGAATAATGAAATTAGTGTTATGGATGGATCCCAGAAAGAAATTTAACATTGTTCCGGTTCTCACCAAACATTCTGGTAAAAATGAAACATTTATTATCGAAATTTGCGTAATTATATTTATTGAAAAAAAAAATAAAACTCCTGAATGAAATCGCACAGACAGAAAGGATGTTCAAGGGGTAGGTAGAAGAAAAAATAGAAAAATCTTTAAGTAACTTGTTGGAATAATTGTTCTTGTGGACTCTTGACGCTTGAATGGGAAAATGGGACCATTTGAGGATTCTAGCGGGCAATGTTTCAGGGTTGGGTGGGAAAAAACAGGAGAGTGTGTGATTGTTTTTGTGGACAGACAATGTTTCAGGGGTGGATAGGCAATGTTTTAGAAGTGGTTAGGCAAGGATTCAGTGGGTAGTGGGTTTCAGAGATGGGAAGATAATGTTTTAGGGGTGGATGGGCAGGGTTTCAGTGGATAGTGGGTTTTAGAAACAGGTAGGCAATGTTTTAGAAATGGTTAGGCAAGGTATCAGTGGGTAGTGGGTTTCATAGATGGGAAGATAATGTTTTAGGGGTGGATGGGCAGGGTTTCAGTGGGTAGTGAGTTTTAGAAACAGGTAGGCAATGTTTTAGGGGTGGGTAGGCAATGTTTCAACAATGGGAGATAAATTAGAAAACTAGCCAAGTAACTTGGCAGAACAATTGTTACTGTGGATTTGACGCCTGAATGGGAAAAGAGGAGTATTTGAGGAGTCTAGCAAGCAATGTAGAAAAAAAAATGGAAAAATATCTCAGGAATTTAGTGAAATAATTGTTTTTGTGGACAGGCATCGTTTTAAGGGTGAGTAGGCAATGTTTTAGTGGGTCGTGGATTTTAGGGCCAAGTAGGCAGTGTTTTAGGAGTCGGTAGGCAATGTTTCAAGGATACCTGAAGAAAAAATTGAAAAACACCTCATAAACTTGGTAAAATAAGTATCTTTGTGGAGTTAATACATGAATAGGAAAACGGGAGACAATTTTAGGATTCTAGAAGGCAATGTTTTCTGGGTGAGTAGAAAAACAATAAAAAATATTTGATTGTTCTTATGAACATGCACTGTTTTTGGACTGCGTAGGCAATTTTTAAGGTGTGGTAGGCAATATTTCAGTGGGCAGTGGGTTCTAGGGACGGGTAGGTAGTATTTTAGAATTATTGTTCTTGTGGACATGTAATGTTTTTGGGGTGAGTAGGCAATGTTTTAAAATGTGGTAGGCAATATTTCAGTGGCAGTGGGTGCTAGGGACGGGTAGGCAGTATGTAAGAACAATAAAAGAATATTTTATTGTTCTTATTGACAGGCAATGTTTTTGGGGTGAGTAGGCAATGTTTTAAAATGTGGCAGGCAATATTTCAGTGGCAGTGGGTTCTAGGGACGGGTAGGCAGTATTTTAGAACAGTAAAATAATATTTTATTGTTCTTATGGACATGCAATGTTTTTGGGGTGAGTAGGCAATGTTTTGAAATGTGGTAGGCAATATTTCAGTGGCAGTGGGTTCTAGGGACGGGTAGGCAGTATTTTAGAACAATAAAAGAATATTTTATTGTTCTTATGGACAGGCAATGTTTTTTGGGGTGAGTAGACAATGTTTTAAAATGGAGTAGGCAATATTTCGTTGGGTAGTGGGTTCTAGGGATGGGTAGACAGTATTTTAGGGGTGGGTAGACAATGTTTCAAAGATGGGTGGAAGAAAAAATAGAAAACTACCCAATTAATCTGGTAGAAGGATTTTTCCTGTGGTCTTAGAGCCTAAATATGAAAAGAGGAGTATTTAAGGAGTCTAGCAGTTATTTTTCTGTGATGGGTAGAAGATAAATAAAAAGTCTCTGGACATTCGTGGAATAATTGTACTTGTGCATAAGCATTGTTTTGAGAGGGGGTAGGCAATATTTTAGGGGTGGGTTGGCAATGTTTCAAGGGTGGGTAGGCAATATTTCGAAGATAGGCAGAAAAAAAAATTGAAAATTAGATAAGAAACTCGGTGGAACAATTGTTTTTGCGGACTCAACGCATATATGGAAGAAGAGGAGCTTTTGGGGATTCTAGCAGGCAATGTTGCAGGAGTGGTTGGAAGAAAAAATAGAAAACTATACCCAAGGTACTTGATGAAAGAATTGGGTAGACAATTTTTTGAATGTGGGTAGGCAATGTTTTGAATGTGGCTAGGCAATTATTCAGGTGTGGGTAGACAACTTTTAAGGGCAAAGGGTTTTGGGGATGGATAGGCAATGCTTTAGGAGTGGGTAGACAAAAAACGAAACTATCTGAAGAACTTCGTGGAATATTTATTTTTGTGAATTCAAGGCAAAAATTTGCGTGAATTTGCACTACCCAGCATCGATAAAGTCAACTATCTTCTCATAGTAGCAATGAACTACTGGCGAAGTCGACTTCTTGTCTACAAATCCATGTTGGTTAACTGGAAAAATTTTGTTCTTTTTAGAAAATACTGATAATCTGTGGGCATATGAATATTTTAGAGAAACCGTAAGGCAGTGTAATAGGTCGATAATTTTTTAAGAGATATGAATCGCCATTTTTATGTATAGGAATTATCTTTCTAGATATCTCGTTGGTTGTAATAATGAAGACTTTTATTTTTATTATCAATGTTCATATTATTGAAAAATGGTTTAGACTTTCACGGCTGAGGTTTTCAGTGTCATTGTTTTTCGAGTTTGAAAGCCGTGGATTTTTGGAATTTCTTCCTGACGTTTCGCTGGCGCCATCATGGCTTGCTGTCATCGGACAGGAAGAAATTCCAAAAATCCACGGCTTTCAAACTCGAAAAACAATGACACTGTTTATATTATTTTTATCAGCTTCCATAAGATGAGAATGCTGTGATTAGGTTCTCAGTAGACATGAATATGGTCAAGACTTTCGTCGCCGAGGTTTTCATTGTCCCAATTTTTCGGGTTTGAAGGCCTTCGGTTTTTGGAATTTCTTCCTTCCGAGGTTTATACATCCCGAGTAATCTCCGATGACTGAAGATTACGGCCTTCAAACCCGAAAAATATTGACACTATGAACGATATTATCACGTTGAATGGATCGTTAATTATGGTAATGAAACCTCATAGCAAGCCAAAAATGAAATGATTCGCCGAAATAATTGCTGGAAAATTCCGTTCGACCTTTATTATCTACGTTATCAGATGCCCCACTGTATATTGCCAATGTTTGTTAACTAACAAACTAACAGTGAAAGCCTTGTTCGTAAGAACGAGTTCCGCTCTCTAATGCCACTTCCTGCTGCCGACCTTTATAATCACTGCATTGCAATGGGTCGCAGCTTATCAACTTAATGACGTCACGTTTTGTATTCTGGTCCATTTGTTTAAATAATGTACAAGGCGATTCTATAAACTCAATCTTCTAGAATGTTTAGAAATCAATAGATTCAGGAATTCGGGTAATTTACTTATTGATCAATTAGAATTGAATAACTCTCCGTTACTGAATATTCTTTCAAATGTGGAAAAT
>WOGO01007535.1:0-11105 GCA_015342085.1 Leptinotarsa defecta
AAAAAACGCAAAGACCGAGGGCATTCGTTTTCGACGGAAACGATAGAAAGATCTCTTCCTTCCCAGCGTTTGACGAGAACGGTTGATATCTGGTACGTGTTGACCTTTTGTTTGAAATTATCTTTATTCATAGTAAATTTGTGGAGATCTGTTTGAGTATATTTTTATTCGCTTGTCTTCCTCAATAATTACACACCCTGTAGTAGTCGTTAATCTACACCTATCGGTACATGTAAAAAAGAATAATCGAAATGAATCACCATCTCCGCTGTTGCCTCGATTTATCACTTTGTAGTTTGTACCTATCGGAACAAGTTCGCTGCGGACCAAGTGCTATACGGAAATTTCCGCATAAGTGATTCAGCTAGTGTGTTGTGCGCGAAATGAAAACCAAACGACATGCAAATTCTAGTTCCTCTAATAGGAGACATAAGAAAAGAAAATATGATGAGCTATTGGAGGAAATTCGACGTTTAAAGGACAAATTTTCCTTAAGCAGTTCCGATGAATCGGATAATTCTTTATCGGGTGAGTACTAGAATAATTTGATTTCTTTCATGTCGTCACTTCGAAGAGTTGTTGCTCTACCAACAAAGAACAACGAGATAAACTAAGGTTAGGTGGGATGGACCATGTTATATCGATCACCTTTAGAACAGGCATACCCAACCGAAGAGGCGAACCGAACTGAAGAAGGGGCGGATGCTCTTTGTGGAGATAACATGGTTTCACAGGACATTTCGGACAATACCGGCATTCAGGATTTTTTCTCTTTTCTCGGGTCAAATCCGGAAGAAAATGACAAGGAACGAGAATCGCTCCATGAGGAAATAAAAAAACGTTGGGATATTTTTTTGAAGGATGGTCTATCAAAAGAACAAAGAGAGGAACTCGTGAAAAAATATCCTATCTTTGGAAACTGCTCACTTCTATATCCACCACAACTGAACCAAGAAATTCAATCATGCCTGGATAGCAAAGCTCTGAGACACGACCAATTTCTAGAAAATCTGCAACTACAAGCGGGACATGCTCTTTCGGCCTTAGGAGGACAACTGAACAAGATATTAGCAGAACAAAATAGAGACTCAATGAAAGAGATTCTGTCGATACTAGCAGATGTGGGCCAGTTAGTATGTAATATGCATAGTGCACTGTCTAAGAGCAGAAAATACCAGATTTTACCCTACCTCAACTACACTACACGTAAGGTTGTAGAAAATGCCCAAAGGGATGAATTTCTTGTTGGACGAAATTTTGTCGAAAACATGAAATCTAACGAGGCGGTGAAAAAAGTGCCAAAGGATCTTAAGATTACCAAACCACTGACGCGGCAGGAAACCCCGAGCTCTTCTAGGCAATCTTGGCAAACTACACAACGAAATCCACAACAACCGTTACGTCAACATCTTTTAAACTGCCAGCGCCCTCCTCCCATGACAAGGAAGAAGTGGATCTCCAACCAAGGGAAAACGTCAAGGAAACAAAATTATTACAAACCTCACCGCCGCAGGAAATTTTGAGGGTAAGCTCATTGGCATGCCGTCTGAAATATTTTACACATAAATGGAAAACAATTACGGAAAATGAAACTATTCTGGATTGGGCACGGGGTGTAAAAATTCCATTCAATTCGCAACCTTGTCAAAAGTCCCTTCCGAAGGTCTCTATACCTTATTCACAAAAGTGGCCAGTTTGTGTCTAGTTATTTTTTGAATTTGAAACATAACGGAAAATATAGATTCATCCTGAATCTAAAACATCTTAACGAGTTTATAACTGCTCGCCATTTCAAGCTTGAGGACTACAAAACAGCAACAAAGCTTATAACGAAAGCTTGCTTTTTTGCTAAGATTGACATGAAGGATGCGTCATACCTGGTGCCAATACACCCAAATTACAAAAAATACTTACGATTTAATTACAACAAAAAAATGTATCAGTTCAACTGTTTACCCTTTGGACTGAACGTAGCCCCTTTAATTTTTATTAAGCTCTTAAAACCAGTCGTACAAAGATTGAGGGAGAATGGTATTATTTCAGTTATATACCTAGACGACCTACTTATAATAGGTAAAAATGAATATACATGCTCAAAACATGTATATTTTACTGTCAATCTATTGTCTGAACTGGGTTTCATAATCAACCACGAAAAAAGTAACCTCATTCCTACTCAAAAAATCACTTTCTTGGGTTTTTTATACAATTCAATTGACATGACTTTGAGATTACCGGATGAAAAAAAATCAAACATAGTTGAGTTGTTACAAAATTTGAAAGGGAATACCACCCGCTGTACGATCCGACAATTCTCTATAGTAATCGGTAAACTAGAAGCTACATGCCCTACAGTAAAATATGGCTGGGTTCACATAAAAACATTAGAGCGAGCAAAATACGAAGCTCTTAAGGGGAAATCATTACGCCATTACAATAAACGCATGCGAATTCCCCCTTATATTTGGGACGACGTACAGTGGTGGTTGGACAACTTGCTGAAATCTTATCAAGCGATGAAGTCTCCCACTAATTTCATATTTGAAATTTTTACAGATGCTTCCAAGACGGGGTGGGGGGCGTATGCTAATGGGTGCAAAACAAATGGATATTATCGAAAATGGAACAAAAACTACATATAAATCAGCTAGAACTGCTCGCAGCCTTCTATGGACTGAAATCATTTGCAAAACATCTTGAAAATTGCGAAATTCTTCTGAGAATAGATAACAAGACCGCTATAGCTTGCATAAATAAGAAAGGGAGTGTACAATTTGCAAATTTGAATAATATTACCAGACAAATATGGTTATGGTGCGAAGAAAAAAACATTGAAATATTTGCTTCATACATCCCCACTGAAGAAAATACTTTTGCCGATGAAGAATCCAGATCTCAATCCATAGAAACGGAGTATTCCCTGAATGATGAGATATTCAGTTCCATTTGTTCAGTTTTCGGCACTCCAACAATAGATTTGTTTGCATCAAAAGCCAACAAAAAGTGTAAGAGATATGTATCCTGGGGTTCAGATCCGGACTCAGAATACATAGACGCTTTTACTATTACTTGGAAGCACGAATTTTTTTATGCTTTCCCGCCATTCAGCTCAATTACTAAAGTTTTGGATAAAATTGTAAGAGACAAAGCAATGGGGATATTAGTGGTACCGAAGTGGCCCTCCCAACCGTGGTTTCCCCTGTTCAATAAACTTTTACTCTCTAAACCGCTAACGTTTATTCCGGAAAAATATTCAATTATTTCTCCTTTCAGCCAGCCCCACCCTTTATACCAGAAACTTACCCTGGTTGTAGGGAGTTTATCAGGCGAGTATGGTTAAAGAACGGCACACCCCGAAAAGCCATTCCCGTCATGATGGAATCAATAACAGATAGTACATTAAAACAGTATGGTAATGTTTACAGAAAGTGGTGGGAGTTTTCATCGAATCGTAGGGAAGATATTCTGGCTGCAAATTTAGAAAAAATAATCGATTTTTTGTCAGAGCTACTTGATACTGCCGTGTCATACTCGACTATTAACATCCATAAATCCGCTTTAGTTTTGATCTTTCAGTTGAAATTGGAGGACGAAAAAATTTTAAAAAAAATTCTGAAAGGTGTATACAATAGAAAACCTCCTACACCAAAATACCAAACCACATGGAATCCAGAGCCAGTTTTGGATTATCTACGGACATTATTCCCTCTTGAAACATTATCGCTAGATCAACTCACAATCAAATTAACGATGCTTCTAGCTTTAACCACTGGACATAGAATTCAGACTCTGTCAATGATTCAAATTGGCAATATACATGTATCGAATCATAAAATAGAAATAAAAATTTCTGAGAAAATCAAAACTTCGGGGAAGAATAAACTACAACCATTATTAGTTCTTCCTTTCTTTCAAGAATGTCCAGAATTGTGTGCTGCTTCAACTGTTCAATTTTACTTGAATAAAACAAAATCTGTACGTAACCAAAACGAAAAATACTTAATTTTGACTCATAAAAAACCACATCATAGAGCTTCAGCTCAAACGATCAGTAGGTGGTTAAAATTGGTATTGGAAAGAAGCGGAGTGGATGTTAGTATTTTTTCAGGGTATAGCACAAGGCATGCATCCACATCAGCCGCCTTCAGGAATGGTATCAACATTGAAATTATTCGAAAGGCCGCTGGGTGGACGCAGGCCTCAGAAATTTTTTACAAGTTTTACAATAGGCCCATGAATCGCAGCTCAGAGGAGTTTGCAAGAGGTGTATTGAATATTAAAAAAAAATATTAGAAGATAGTTGTAAATGAGATGGTATCTCATTACCATTTTTTCTTGTAGTATTATTAGTTGATTACCTTGTTAAAGTTAAAAGATAAATAATTAGAATATAAACTTACTGAAAGTGTATATTGTACCGGAAAATATAAGAATAAAATATCTTTCAGATCACTTGTCTTCAAACATCTACAGGGTGTGTAATTATTGAGGAAGACAAGCGAAGAAAAATAGTGAGATTGATTGACTTACCTGGTAAGGAAGATCAATCGAGATTTTTCGAGCTTGTCTTCCGAAAATAATTACACAATAATTACACCCACAAACCAATTGTGATCTGAAGTGTACAAATAACAAAGTGATAAATCGAGGCAACAGCGGAGATGCTGATTCATTTCGATTATTCTTTTTTACATGTACCGATAGGTGTGGATTAACGACTACTACAGGGTGTGTAATTATTTTCGGAAGACAAGCTCGAAAAATCTCGATTGATCTTCCTTACCAGGTAAGTCAATCAATCTTACTATTTTATACGTTTGTAGTTCATTAACCTCGCTTGTTCGAAAGCGAGAAAGCGCTCGTGGAAAACGGAAAAATAATTCTGATAGTTGAAATTCAGCAACAAAACAATTTCATACCGACGAAAATATTCACTATTGTTGAGTGTAGCGACTCTGAGAGTTCTCATCTGTAGGTAAATATTGGATACTTTAATATCCCATGGCAGATTTCGAGGGGCAATTTCATCTTTCATTTGAGTCGGGTATTTACATTTGCACGGGAAATCAGAGTTTATGGAACCAGGGAAGCCAATCTAGCTATTTCACAAAATAGGATTACCGAATCTGGCGCCATTTCTAGTTCAAATAAAAAAGAAACCGATATATCTTCTGTAATGGAGCTGCACTTGGATATAATTCATTACGATTATACAGGTGAAACTTCAACGTGAAATATCATTGTATATTTAATTTGAATGGATTGCATGTTAGGACAGGACCTGAGAATGTAATTCATTTGAAATAGATTTTTAAATTCCAGTTTTCATACACAGCAGGAAAATCTTTATAAGATACCTACCCTCTGACTGCAAATATGTAAATACAGTTTCAAATTCAATTCAAATCAATGCATATTTATTTATGAATACATTGACCCTTTACTTGATGAGAATCAACAACACTATCCATGATAATAATTATTCAATTTCCATCAATAATCACAATAATCCTTCGTCTACTTCAAATACGGATAATTAAGTTATTACTTCACAAAAATATCTATAGAAGAAAAAAAAAGTTTCTGACCTTCCTTTGACGTTCTGAACTATCAGAATGAGTTAAAAACCTAATCTCATAGATTTTGTAGTTTGTTATTTCAAGAATTCAAATTGTACAAATTGGGCCGAATTGGACACTTTTGAAGAGAAACCTCTGTTTTCAAACTAGATAGATGAAAACTGATGACTGTGTCTGTGGGTCAAATTTTATGACAAACTCAATGGTGGAAACCGCATATCGATATCTATCATATTTACAGAATGTTTTTCGAAAATGTGCATTTTCGAAAAAACGAAAAAAGTAAAAGTAGCTTTTACTTTTTTCCCGACGAAAATTTCTTGTTTCTATAAAAACATTTTGAAAGTACTTCTTTACGTAGAATTCAATTGTGTAAAAAATTTACTTTTTCAAATGTAGCACACTTCATGTTTCGCTAGAGTCATCTTTCAGGTCATCTAGTCTCATCTTTTAGGTCATCTAGAGTCATCTTTTGGGTTTTTTCATGTAGACTTTGACAGGCACACTTCGATCAACTAGGCTTTGGATGACGCGGCGATAAAACAGAAAGAAATTGTTCAGTAGTAGCTATCAAATGTTGAGAAAGCTTTTCACGTGAGTAATTGAAACGCATAGTTTCATTAAAACTCATAACAATTTATACTATATTCACTACTGATAAATGAAACTTCAACAATATTAATGAAAATGAAAAATAAAAAAGAATGAAATATATTGCTTCAGAGAAGTTTTTGAAATGTCTGCCAGATTTTCCTACAAACATGCGACATCTTTTTTGAACGTTTTTTGCCAAATTAATTAGTTCAATAGGAGTGAGAGAAGCAAAACTTTGCATTACTGTTACTTGCAATTGGTATTTAGAATTGGTCGGCCATTTAAAAATGAGATTTTTCAACCTGCCTCGCAGGTAAAAGTCAGTCAAAAAATTGGTGACAATTGCAGTGTCGTGAGGCGAAGCCCCATCGTGTTGAAAATATATTTTTCTGAGCTCCTTTAGTGGCAATGAATCCAAATCTTCCTTGACTCCTCTGGACAATTGATCGCGAAAAAATTTATTCAACTTTCACACCAAAGGTTTCAATCTCATCGTTACTAAATAAACCTAGAAGCTGTCTATTTCAATGATGAGTCTAGCATCAAGTGTGCAACATTTTTGGAAAGCTCTATTGAAATATGCAGGAATGTACGGGGTGTCTCATTGGAAAAAAAAAATTCATCAATAACTATTGATATCTCATTTGAAATAATATGTTTTTACACCATTGTATTCTACGTAAAAAAGTGCTCTGGAAATGTTCTCATAGAAATAAGAAATGTTTGACAGGAAAAGAGTTACAGCAACATTTCAAAAGTGCACATTTTCAAAAAAACATGCAGTAACTCAGAAACGATGATAGAACGATGATATGCTGTTTTCACCAATGAGTTTATCATAAAATTTGAGTTATCTGTAGTTCCGATCAGAAGTTATACTAGATCTTAGGGTCCTTTTATCAGTACTACTTGCAGAAAAGGACACAGCCTCGCTTCTGTTGCGTCTAAAATGCAGGAGTTTCGTATTGGAGTGGATATCAGCCAAAATGTGGAAGACTTCGTTGATAAATAATTGGGTGGTTAATATTGATAGTTGCTTTGACTCCGTTACGTTTAGCAGTATTTTCATTCATTCATTTCAAGGGTAGGGATGCAAAACCCTATTGAAACTCTCAAGTGAACCTTTTTCCTTGTTTCAATGTTATTCTTTGAGTGAAGTGTATTTCTGGATATTTCTGTAGATGGCGTCCGAATTAGAGCTTTCAATTTGGTTACCCTTTGCAGCACTTATTATTGAATTTTTATAGGAAATTAAGAACCGACCTGTGCCCTTCCCTCTGCAAATCAAGAGCACATCTACCGCTTTCTTGCTCTACATCAAGAAACGAATAGGAAAATAGTACAATAAAGACAGTGAATTAAATGAGACACGCTTGTTTTAGTCCGTATTTTTTTTAAAATTTGATATTGAATCGAAACAGATACCATTTACAGCAAAATTACATGCCGTGATAACTGGAAGGGCATTGAAGTTGAATTTCACTGACATAGCATCGTTAAAGTAAGGTGTACTTCTAGAAGTGGCGGATTGAAAACAGTTGTTTACAAAGCCCCATCAGCACCTATTCGAATTGTGGAACCAAAACATATGTATTTCTTGCAAATTACCAAAACTAATCGCTCTCAAAATATTTTATTTTTTAATTTAAATCAAAGTTCACTCTCATCTAGAAGAGAGTGAAAAATCTGGATAGAATTATTCGTTCAACTTCCTTGTGGTGTATCAAAAATACTTATCTGCTACGAAAATTGTATGAATTTCATTCACAGCAAAATAGATTTCAAGACATGTGTACAGCAAATTATCACATCGGATTATTAATTTTTATTGTTGAAATTAAATAGTTCTCGGTTGTTTATTATTTTTAGTTAGCTTCTGGAATTCAAACTCCAATATTTCACTAATACCGATGGAATGAATATATTTGTGTTGTGAATAAGAGCGATATACGTGTATTCCCAAATACATATGGATTCAACGTGTTATTTGTTTAGGCGCTGCCGCAAATGTAAAGCAAACAATGCGAGAATGAATTTCGCTGAAACAATAACACTAAATCAAATTGAGTATGCGGATGAAGCAAAATTTGTTAGGAAATGAGACGATGAATAACCATGAGTCAGTGTATTCAATTGCATTTTAATATTTACCATTAATTTACTGTCCTAATCAACTTAGCTGGTCGAATAGTTAACGTATACGTTTTTGGAATAATTGAATTATTATATCAGTTTCTTCTGTAGAACTTGCTCTTAACGTACTTTTATTGTTAATAATTTATTAGGTGACTCATATTATAATGAGAATTATGATCAGAATCAGAAGTATACAAAGCATTCAGTTTAGGGTTCACCCGTATGTTTAAACTATAACAAAGCTATAGCTTAGGAATCCCACTTTTTCGTGGATCCTCAAGAACATTTGTACAATAGCGCGATTTTCATATATATTCAATTATACTGCAGTATCATTGGAATAAATACGAATATTCATAAAAAACTTATACGGAAGAAATAATAGTGCTTTCTTTGGTAGGATGGTGTGTTTGTATATGTAGCTTCCAATAGACAGTTGAAATTGAGTTTACTGATTTTTTCAATATCATTTTTATTTTGTTCGATTGATGACCTATTTATTTCGTAGAAATTTATATTGAATATAGTATAAAGAAAATAACTTTTGTATGATTTCTTCCAAGGCCGGCTATGGCTAAACTGGAGGACTCGAGTTTGTACTGACAATTTTGTAGTTTGACCTTCGACTCATGTTCGAAAATCCGGTTCGAAAAGCCGGCCCTGAAAATATTCCACAATTATTCATTAAGGTGAAGCACTAGGTTCAGTTTACTCATTTACCTTCAAAAAGTACTTCTTTATTGATCAATCCTAAATAATAAAAGGAAGGAAAAATATTACACAAATTGGTTTCACAATAGGTCAACTTGTTTTTTAACCTCTTACCAACAATGGTTCACTACTGTTTATTTAACTTTATTGCTTTATTGAAAACTGAAAAGTAATATTTTGATTTTTAGTTATCGCTGGACATATTCTTTAGTTTGTTTCATTCAAAGCGTGGCTGTTGCAAGGAAAGTTCTTACAACATTCGTCTGAACCAAATTATCCGCAACTCTTACCAAGTCATGACACTTCATAGACGACGACCAGTTTGTTTTCCGCTATTTTGAAGCTTTTATTCTTGAACTTGTTCAATTGATATTATTTTCATAGAAGTGCATAAAAAATAACTAGTCCGCCACCTTGGCAGGTCTGTCATGTTAGATGTTGAATTACCTCACTCAGCTAGCGATGATTGTCATCCAAACTGAACGTGTATGCAAAATTTCAGCACAATGCTAGAATTGACTCTAGAAAACATGAACATTCATACAAATACTTACATACAAGCGAGTTAAATACGAGATTGTAATAGAAACAACAACGTGTCATCTTGAAAGTACGATGACTTCTAATTTGCCCCAATATATACTGTTGGCCAAATGATATTATAATGTTTGGCTAAATTTGTGACTAGTATGATTTTGACTATCATTAGCAAAGATACAATTTAGAGTCCTCCTGACATTTTGCGTCATCTTTGTTTTTCTTTTGTTGATAAATTATGCATTCCTTCTCTTTTTATTTGATGTGCTGCACGTGATGATGTGACTATTATCAACAAAGATGCGGCTTAGTACCCTTCTACATGTTGGATCAACATTGTTTTTTCTTTGTTACAACTCATTCATTTTCATAAGTCATCACACATTTTCCACCACTTCCCATGCATACGTCGCCACCCCCAACGTTTTTATATTTTATCATCATCACTATTATTCAACCCTCATTCTTCGATATTGGTTTCCTTCATCATTGGCTGGCCGACGTCACTTTGTATAATAAAATAGATTAGGTACGTGTCGAGAGAACATAAATGACAAATGACAGGCGTCCATTGTTTTTTCTCGAATTTATTCGATGATCAAATCGATGACCAATTCGAGGGCCAAATCGAGGACCTATCGAGGTCCTATCGAGGTCCTATCTCGAGGCCCAAATCAAAGCTCAAAATTTTTTAGGGGATGCCTCATCCTATTTGAGGTCCAAGACGAGGTCGAGGAATCGTCGATGACATCAGACAACCGCCGACCACATCGAAATTATCACTTTAGAATTAGTTAACAAATTTCACGTTGGTGTCGAGGCTAAGGACAAAGCTTACCACGATGACAACCTCTGTTCAATTCTCCGAGTTTTTAAAATTTTAATTCCCCCATGAAATTTTCAGTCGCCGGTGGCCACTGGGACCGCGTGACTAATGCGTTTCATTGGATGGTCTGTCTGGTTAAAGTGAGAACGATTTGAATTTCCCGCTGTGCGCGCGGTGACTTCTGATTGGTCAACTGTGTGATGGCAAAAGTGGAAGAGTGGGGGTGATATGTGCCAGCGCTACCCCTATATCACGTAAATTTCATTATTTTATTCAATTCTTTACTGTTTTTGAACTGGTTTCATACCCATTCCCATTGGAACAAAAATGTCGTCTCTCGACGTGCGTTTCGCTAACCTAGTTAGCCTCATCAAGAGATGAATAAAACTCATCAATTCGTCTCGTGATGATGGTAACTCCGTTGGCAAAACCACGTCGAGAAAAAACATTTTTGTCCTAGCGAGGGAAATGCGTTTTCAATAGATTAATTTCACGTTAGTGAAATCATTCTCAAATGATGAAGGTATTTGGTTCAATATCTAAAATTTCCTAAGGGAGTAAGTAGATCTAGAGGATTCTTTCAGAATCCTGTTGGGTCAAATAAAAATAGGAAAAAATCAATTAGAACTTTCTCACTACACCCATACTGTAGTTGAGAGTACATAAAGTTACCTTCAGTTTCACCATTACATGATGCAACTTTACAAGAAAAATGCAATGAA
>WOGO01007537.1:0-11104 GCA_015342085.1 Leptinotarsa defecta
CTGAATAAAATGGGGCTGTACAACGGAGACCTCAGCTGCAGATTATGCAACGAAGGGATAGAAACAGCTCTACACATCTTATGCGAATGTGAGGCACGGAATCACAGGAGGCAGGCAATATATGGACGTACAAAATTACTTCCAGAAGAATATGACGAACATCCAACACGGAACCTGTACAAACTAGTACAGGGAACGAGACTGATGAAATGGGCGTCATGAAAAGATGGGAGAACAAACGCAATAAGCCCAAGACTAAGGGACAAACAAAATGGATAACACATTAATACATAACTTCACCAGTTGCTCTCCACTCATATGAGTGGAGAGCAACTGGTGAACCTCGTCCAAAGCGCCCGAAAGCACAACAATCGGCTGGAACGGCTATGGCCTCGGTATTTTGCGAATTGCGTGGTGTAATAATCATCGAATATCATGAGAAGGGAAATACTATCAACAGTGAATATTATACAGCGTCATTAAAGTGTTTAAAGGCCGAAATTACAAAGAATCGGCCGCATATGGCAAAGAAAAAATATTGTTTCATCAAGACAACCCACTGTGTCACAAGTCAATCAAAACAATATCAAAACTACGCAAAAAATGCGTTTTCTTTCTTAGGCCCAGGTTTCAATTGAATGTTTATATGGAAGTAGTTGTTTCGAGTGGGCTTTTTCTTCCAGTACGTGTCTAAAAGTAACTTCTTTGCATGATCTACACATCTTTATACAGAGTTTATTTTGAAATTGATTGATTTCTTCCTTTATTTGGAAGAAGAAGATGAAGAAGTAGAAAGCCAAACCCTTTCTTTGTCAATATATTTTTTGTTTTGTCTGTAAATTCATACTATCCATAGAAAAATAAATACTTCAGAGTTTTCAAAAGTAGTTTTTTGATGTTTTTTTCTGGCGAAGTCAAGAAACTCCATCATCTGAATAATGAAAAGTACGATTTTTTTCTAAAAGTTGACTTGATTCGATAATAGCTGTTCAATTATTTCTAAAACTCGTTGGTCCATTACTTAGGAAATATGCTTTCTTGACACGCCTCAGATCCCAATCAAAACTATCGTAGAAATAAGCGTGGCTATTATTTCACTCCAAATGAAAGTATTTACAATTTGTATAATTACATGCTTTAAGGCACCAACCACTAACGGTATCTTCCAAAGATCAAGTTTCTCCACGTTCTCCTCGTCGATTTCCTCGTTAAAATTTTGCCTGGTCCGAATATATGCAACACTTTTTATCATTTTCGCCTACTAAGCTCAAATACAATGATACATTTCTCGTCCGAATCGGATGTGAACGAAAATTCTCCCACACTCTGCAGTCATTAAAAGGTTTCATGTTTCGTTTTTTTAGAGGCAGGCTAAATATCATTAAGAGACCACACTTGCACTCATTTTCCTAATTACTTATCTCTCAAATAGTGTCGGGTATGAGGTTTATTTATAATTTTATGAATGACACCGATGTGGTGCGATTGCACTAAATTTAAACGAGAGAGCAGACGTGGTTTTTTCAATGAGAGCTCTCGAATATGGTCTAGTTTATTTTTGTCTGTCCACACGCCTCGAATCTCTAAAATTATTTTGCTATTTCTGATGATGATGATGGACTTTCAAAAAATTATTTCAAAACGAAAATCACCGCATCCCGTGAGTCGTTACAAAAGCTTTCTTTATTCATATACCGGATGGTTCTCTACGGTGGCTCACCCCTATAACTTTTTTATTATTGGAGATAGAAAAACGAAATTTGAAGGTTGTGTATTATAGTTCAATTTAAATTTTTTCACATATTTACTTGCTTTGCCATACTGCTGGTTTAACTGGAAATGACCCCGACTTTAGATTTTTAAATGGGACATCCTATATATTTTCACTTATTTCGTTCCAGAATGACATTCTAAATCCAACAATACTTCACTTATCAATACTTGGCAAATAAAATAATTTTTATTCCAATTAATATTTTTTGATCTATAATGCCATGGATCCTGTAAATCGCTTCATTCTTGATCAAATAACATGGGAAAACTACGATTTTGAGGCTTATGACTTCACAGTCATTTCAAGAATTAAAATGCAACTGTGAAATAATTCTTAAAACGACTGTGAAGTCATAAGTCGTAGTTTTCCCATGTTACTTGATCAAGAATGAAGCGATTTACACGATCCATGGCATTCTAGATCAAAAAATAAAAATTGGAATAAAAATGATTTCATTTGTCAAATATCGACAAGTGAAGTATTGTTGGATTCAGAATGTCATTCTTGATCGAAATAAGTAAAACTATATAGGATTTCCCATTTCCGGTTGAACCGGAAGTACGGTAAAGCAAGTAAATGAGTCAAAAAATGTAAATGGTACTATAATATACAACCCCCATATTTCGTTTTTCTATGTTAAATAATAAAAAATTTATAGGGGTGAGCCACCGTAGAGAATCACCTGGTATACCATAATCCAAGAGTTATTTCTCCAATTTTTATTATTGCTTCACCGTAGTATTAAAGTGCTCATGCTGTAGTATACATTTGCGATTGCTATTCCCAATATTTTGGACAAAATTCGTTCTTCAGATCAAACAGTATTCCTATTTAGATTCGGTATGTCAATTAACTGAAAAAATTATTAAACTTCAGTTTTTATTTGTTTATTCTGGCAGCAAATATGTAACGGCCATGTTGAAAGTGGGCCTCTCAAAGATTGAGTTAATTGAAAAAACTCCAGAGAGACAGAACTCATTCCAGTTATAAATTCCAAAGGTATTATGCCCTGAATGAAACAAGTTAAATTTTAAGAGACAATTACCAAATATTACTTGATGTATTTTTGTACAAATGTCCGAGTTAGTTTGTCGTAAACATAAATTAAAGTGGATGAAATGGACCCAAAACGAAAAAATCAAATAACAGCTCGCTACAAAGTCTTTTTCACTGAATATTCATCAAGCTTAATGAGTCAAGATATAAATCCACGACTGGCTAGCTTATGTTCAGATGTATTTGTGTTTGCGTCGTAATTACCATTCCTTTCCTTTCATTTCAAACAGCTTAATTTCCGTTTTTCGGGTTCACCGCGAAAAAATCTTCGCATTCTTCGCATTCAGTATAGTCTCATAACGAAGCACACTGGAGAAAGTGAAGGAGATAGTATATACATGGCTATATATACAGGGCTCAAGCAAATCAGGTAAACGAGTCGAATTAAAAAAAATCGCTGTAAATGATGAAATATATTATTTAGAATTGATCAATATCCACATTCATTTCATCAGTTCGGACTTCCATTGTCTAATATTGATTTGAAATCCCTGAAAGAATCTGTTAAAAAAAATTAAAAAGATTAACTGAAAAAATAATTTTATTAAGCAAAAAACTGAAATTACAATGAAATAACATACAGGCAACAACCAAAAACAAACAAAAAAAATTGAACTATTAACACCACCTGAAAAATAAAAAAAAGTATTAACAAAAAATGAAAATTAGGAATATAAAATTAAAAGATTCCAAACCAAGTTGCTTCACGACGTTTCGATTGTTACTATCTACAATCGTCTTCTGGTGATAACTGGACTTATTCCTTCGAGATCTGACTATTTATATAGATCATTCGACTGCTTTCACCTATCCCCTCCTCCATCTCATCGCTTCATTGGTTTTACGGAGAGCTGACAGTTTGACGGAAGTTGGTCATGTTTCGCTTGATTAGATGTTTCCATATGTTACGTATCTCTACGCTAGCTTGGCTAAATGCGTTGTTGGACAACTTATATACGGCTTCTCTGAATTTTATCCTAAGTCAGGGTTCTCCTTGTATATTATTTCACCCTGAGTCCACTTGATGTTATGTTGATGAGTCGAAACATGCTCTGCTATTCCGGATTTGCTGGTTTCTCTTCGCTGTGTGTGTTTCTTATGCTCGGCAATGCGAACTTTCAATGGCCTCTTAGTTTCACCGATGTATGATCCTCTGCACTCGCAGGGTATCCGGTAAATGCAATTCTTGGAATCGCAGTCCGCGTTTGGTGGCCTGGTTTTCGAGAGGCTACTACGGATAGTGTTACTGGATCTGAAATAGGTTCTGATATTGTACTTGGAACCAATTCTTCTTATCCTCTCCGATAATTCTCTAATGTAGGGAAGTGCAAGCACTGGTTGTGACGGCTTCTCTTCCTTGCGAGGCTACTGCTGTCTTCTAGCCAAAGTCTTTTCTACCATCGCTTTGGAGTAGCCATTCCGTTGAAGGTCATTTTTGATGATTCCTAGTTCCTTTTCGAGACCTTCTTTTGTATTACAGAGCCCGAGGGCACGGTCTAGTAGAGTCTTGATGATTGCTCTCTTACTCGATTGATGGTGGTTGCATTTCTGGTTCAGATACTGTCCCGTGTGAGTGGGTTTTCGATATGCAGATGTTTCCCATTTAGTTTCGGTCCTCTTCACCAAAACGTGTAAGAAAGCCAATTCGTTGTGAACTTCCTTCTCCATTATGGAAGTTATGAAAGGACTTACGTTGTTGATGTGCTTCAGGAAAGTGTCTAGTTCTGCATTCCCATGGTTCCATATAATGAAGGTGCCGTCTACGTATCTCAACCAGACTCGGGTCTTCTTGTGGGCTTCTTCAATGGCCAGAGTTTCAAACCACTCCATATATATTGGCTATAACCGGTGAAAGTGGTGATCCCATTAGCAGTCCCTCATCTTGCGTAAAAAATTCGTCTTTCAAATGGAAGTAGCAGTTTCATTCACAGCATCCTAGTAATTCCATGATTACACCACGAAACATTGTCAACCACCTTCAAACAAACACAAAAATAGTATCATAGTTTTTGGGCCACGTTTCACATGATGAAAGAATATTATGTGCTTGCTGGTTAGATTTTTATAATACTGTCAACAGTATACGTCTATCGCACACTAAACACTGACCGTCTGCCTGACGAGAGAGGAGGAGTCTGCCTTCCGGTGATGTAGGTATGTAGTACTGCGCTGTAACGTGTTAGGTAATGAGGCGGTTTACCCTTCCATTAGAAGTTATCACTTCAAAAAATTTGAAATTTGAATTTTGAGTTGAGATTCGGGTGTTGGGTCAAAATTGATTTCCAAACTACTGTATCAAATAACTTATTTCGGTATCGAATCATCTAAAAGAACAACACCCTACACAGTAGGTGTAAGCCAGTAGGGCCAGTCTTAAGTATGCCCACTGACTATACGTGAAAAATTATTTCGGTTCCATCAATGCGAAGCAAAATATACACAATTTGCTTCGGGCTTGTAAAGATTCAAGCCTGCACCAAAAATCGAATATCTGCCTCCAAAAATGACTAAAATACAGGGGTGTGCATCTGTTCGTCTTTAATACAATCACTATGTTTCAGCAGTATCACACTTGCCATATTTAAATTCAAATTTTTTTTAAGGACACAACACAAGGACTACAGGAAAAACCTTAAGGCGCTCTTAGAGCGGTGCCTGTGCGTGTGTGACTCCTTTATCCTATTATACAATCGATTGGACGAGTTGTAAAAGTAACATCAAAATACTAGCATTGAAAATACTACTAGCTTGAATGAACAAACAAATGAACAATAAGACACTATAACATCACTGTAAAAACATGGACACACACAAATTACTCTACTTGGTCGTAAACAAACCCGACGAACTTGTGATACATTATTTGGAACCTTTGGTTTACTGATAAATATTACTGGAGTTTTATCTTAACACCAAACTGTTGTTTTTAACACTACCACACGTGTTCTTTCTCTTGAAGAAGATCACTTGGTGATCGAAACACGTGTCGAGGTGTTAAAAATAACAGTTTGGTGTTGGGATGAAACCTGAGGAATAAAACAATTTTCCAACCTACCTTTGAAGTTCTCGTATGTCAAACAATTCTTCATACATTCAGGAAGCTTATTGAAATATTGATCACCAGCGACAGGTGGTGATTTTTCACGTATCATAATTCAATTTCCAAACTAATCTCAAATTTGACGGCTACAAAAGATTGACAGAGACTTTATTTTTTGTTTTCATTTTTCCAAAATGAGAAGTGATGTCAATATAATAGAGAAAAATTACGTTTTGTCTATATTGACAGGATAATGCGGAAGTTGAACTATATTGAATTACTTTGAAATAAAAAATCATCGTGAAATCAACTACAGAGTACTGATAAATTTAATGGAAAATATTTATTTCATGTATACTCAAAAATGTCATGTCTAAAATATAATGATATTAATGTCATATAGTGAGTGATACTTGAAAGTTGTATTATTCTTCGAATCACTGCTCATTTAAGAAGAATTTAAAATATATTTTTCAGTGAAACAGTCAATATTATTAATTCATTATTTATTATGAACACTTTGTATTTTTGTGTAATTTTTTTGTGCTATTCCTTTTTTAACGAATGTTTTGTGCTTTTCTCTGTCGGGTATGGTTTTTATTGTAAATATACATTTTTCATTGTGTAACCTACATTTTAAATTCTACAAAATTTTTAACCCATTAACAATCTACTGATAAAACTATTATTACACATGAAGATGTTTTCAATTTAATTGTTTGTGAGTGAATTAGTTTCAACTTTTATGGGACAAATATTTATTATTATTATTATTTTTGAAAAACAAAAATAACAGTCCATGGAAGTTGATGCTGCAAATTAAGCATTCAAAACAAAATACTGGTAGTAAAAAAATAAGTTTTTGAATGCTCCCCTCCCCCTATATACTCGTATTTATGGAATAAATTAATTTTTTTTGAGAATTGGCGACTGTTGAGAGAAATCTTGAAACAGGTCGTATTTTTTTAATTATGATTTTTTTGGCATATGACGTCATCCATATGGGGGTGGTTACATAATTGATGATTTTTTTAAATGAGAATATGGGTCTTGTAAAAGCTCGTTCGAGAGGTTATTCACTTTTATATGCTACGATATAAACATTATCCAGGTGACCAAAAAATTATCAGTTTTTGAGTTGAATTAATTTACACAACAAAAAGAATGTATGTAATTTATTCAATACAAAATATTTTTCGCTACTGTCAGAAAACAAAAAAAAAGGGTTTATTTGACAAGTCAAAATTGCTTTTCGCTTTAATTGAATGTTCAAATTGTCACCCCCCTGTCTCTGCCAGGTACCTGTGTCTCAATTGTCTCAAATTAATTTTAGAATGTTTTCTTATCTACTAGTCTTAAATTAATTTTATGATGTGGCTTTATCAACAAGCTATATAGTATAATTGGTCCACCATCTTTATTCATAATATTATTATGTTTAGTCATTTCTTCACCCTCGTAGGCATCTAGATGCCTCTTGTTGTCAACTTGTCTAAGTAATCTTAATGAACTAAAGTTTATGGAATGGTTTTTTTGCAAAATATGATGGGCGGTTCCTTGGGAGGTGTCTGACTTGTCCATTTAGTCCAAGTCTCCAAAAAACACTGCACAATCTTGGGCTTATTGCGTTTATTGTCCCATCTTCTCATGACACCCATTCCATCAATCTCGTTCCCTGTACTAGTTTGTACAGGTTCCGTGTTGAATGTTCGTCATATTCTTCTGGGCGTAGTTTTGTACGTCCATATATTGCCTGCCTCCTGTGATGCAGAGCCTCACATTCGCATAAGATGTGTAGAGCTGTTTATATCCCTTCGTTGTATAATATGCAGCTGAGGTCTCCGTTGTACAGCCCCATTTCATTCAGGTGTCCTCTAAGCGGACAATGACCAGTTAGTAACCCTGAAATTATTCTGAGACGATCCCTGCTTTATTGAAGTATTTCTTCGGTGATTTTCTCAAACGGTTCCCTAATGAAGGTTCTACTGTGTTTGTTACCAGGTACTTTTGTCCATTACTCTGTGTGCTTTTTATTGGACAGGTCAGGTTTTGTATCAATGATTTTGGTACCCCCAGAGGTGGTTCAGGCCTGAAGTTGATGATCCGTGTCTAGCGCATTCATCAGCTTTATCATTACCTGTGATTCCTGAATGCCCTGGCATTGTTTTACTATTTTGATGAATTGATGGAATAGCCGTTACTACGTAGTAGAATATCATTAGCAAAATTGAGAAATAAAACATTCTATGTTTTTATACCACTTGAATTTGTACCTAACGTTACTGCAGTCGTCCTATGAGGATATTTTCGAACGAATACAATAGACTGAAGTACCTGATAATGTTAACCCTTATTTTATCTGTACATCACCGTAGGTAATAACAGAAGTCCTCAATTTACCTGAATTTTGTTCACCTGTGACAATTTAGGTACGCTAATCTGAAAACTGGAGTAAAGACAAAATCGATTTGGACATTTGATAGGTTATATCCGCAATGCCTATACTTATGAATTTCCAAGGATACCAAATAATTGAGTTTCCAACCTTTGCTTGTGTAGTGCAAAACACAAGCACTACAGGAAAATCCTTGAGGCGCTCTCTGATTGGTGCTTCTACGAAAGTAGCTATTCACATTGGATTTGAATCGATGGAGATTAAATCCACTTGGAAAAACGTTCTCAGGAAGTTCGTTCCACATAAATGGAGTTCCCCAGACGGGACAGTTCTTAAACAGTGAGGTTCGAGGTGTACTGAGTTAAACGTCAAAACAATGAGCAGCCACAGTCCGTCGCGTATTTCTGATATGTACCGCTCTTGGTGGAATCAATTGTGCCACGTCACTTGAACACTTCCCGTGAAAGTATCTATAGAAGAGAGACAAATCTCCAACCTTTTTTCGATGATCTAGACTCTCAAGGTTGCAAGTGATGTTCGCGTCTCAAATCAGGTGGATGGCTCTCTTCTTAATGGAATCCAGCACCTTCAGGGTATGTTTGGGGGCGGAGCTCCATACATGCGAACAATACTCTAAAGGTCTGATCTGAGCTTCATGAAGCGTCAAAACTTGCTGAGATGTTTAGAGTTTTCTGGTTTGGAACAGTGTTCCAAGCTTTCGAGAAGCAGCCTTTGCAATTCCAGCAATTCTATATAAGGGAACCATATAAGGAATAGTTTGAAAACTTCGAATCATTTTTACCCAGTCTCAAGGACTTTTTATGTTCAGCATAGTTTTGAGAAATTTCGACCACATTGTCTCACATAAACTCAGGTATTCAAAGTGTGAATATATCGCATTCAAGCAGAGAAATAGACGCCGCTGAAGGACTCTGTATTATAATATGTAGTGACTGATGATGAAATGATTGATTATCACCATCACAATATTGCTACCAAAATGTCTCCCTCTGCATCTTCCAGAACTCATTTTCATAATGTGAATTTTCAACCTGTTTACCCAACACTTCTCGATTAGTTGTTTTCGAGAACAGTGAGAAATAAATCGCCACAAACAATGAAACGCTCGGCACGACATTCGGATTACTTTTGATGAAACGTCGCGCTTTCAAAAGGCGGTGTTGATGAGAAAAGGGATACGGAAGTTCGGGAGTTACGGATTTAACGATATAGCGTAATATAAAGGCTACCAACACAAAACATTCTTGTGACCTTCGTCGCTATCGAGGAGTGATGAAAAATGAGGAGAGACACAAAGAGTGATGACTGATTACTGTTTAAGTGAACTCCTAGAGTATTCCATTCAGAATCTCCACTTGTCCCAAATTTTCAAAACACAATGTAGTCAATGTAACTATATAACTTTTTTCACATATCAGAAACACATACAAATATTCCATCCAAGTTTGCGTCACAGAAGTTGGTAGACATATGTCGGATACATTTGGAGGGATATCCAGAACTGATTTAGCCTTCGAAACGTTAAGATAAGTATTGTATAATTTCTTAACAATTTTTTTGATAGGCAAAATTCTTAAATACTACAAGTTACTGATAAATAGAAGATTTTTCTTTGTGAAAAATACTTTGATTTTTACGCAGTAACTTATCGAGGTGAACTGAAAAGTTTGTCCTTCTACACTTGTATAAAGTTCTCTATTATAATTTGTGAAGGTTAAGAAAACCCAAAAAAGATCGATGAAAAACTAATTTTCTTCCACAAAAAAAATGACTTTCGTTGATTTAGCATATTCATAACTGATGAAATGAACTTTCACGCCAACAGTACAAGCAATTCATAGAAGACATTCTATTAACCAGATATTCATGATGACTTTTTTGGGCAACACTAGAAGACGTGATACAGGCAAGTAGAAGAAGAATAACAAACCTGTTACATGCTTGTATTCACATTATGAGTTATTTACCGTCATTTTATGTGCACGAATACACCCCGCAGTTGACCCAGTATCACAACATTTGTTGTAAATCATTTCTGAAAAACAAAAAAATACCGCTGACCGCCGTTGGTCATAGTAAATCGATTTTGTCTCAGTCAATATCGCGCTCAACTCGACTTTCGCTTCGTGATTATTCCAGATGCCGCATTACTTCGATAGACTTCTAGCGACTTCCCTGTTGGCTTCGAGAGACTCGATCACCATATATAAACACTACCAATAAGCATATCGAGGAAAAATATAGTTGAAAGTTCAGTACGAAGTGATCTGATTGAGCGATGGATATTCGAATTTTACTTAGCTCTTACCATTTTGCGTTGCACTCTAATATACTCGTGAATACAAATGTGGCACCACTGAAGACTAGATGCAGAGACCCAATCTGTCTACTCCTCTGGTTTAATCTCCGGTTTTTGCAAAGGTTTCAGTCTACCTAAAACCGAGCCAGAATTGAGGAGTTTCAGACCCTTTCTGATATTTATGTTCTATGGAGAGCGGTAGGGTGGATCCGTAGTGGAAGCGAAAGTGAGGCCGGTTGTGGAAAAAATAATGGGGTGTAAAATTCGGAAAAAAATTAACGTTGGCAATGATTTTGATGTTTGAAAGCTAGACAAATGCCACCGTCGATTTTTTTGTAGACATATAAAAGGAAAACAATATGTAGTGACTTCTTTCGTTGTATCCCAAAATGTTCAGGCAGCGTGGAAAGTCATCTTCGTGTTATTCAGGCTTGGAGTCCAGCTCCCCCACCCTTTTGGCTGATTATTGGTCTCGAGAAGGACCAATGGGTTCATGACTGATGGTATGGCGGCATGAAG
>WOGO01007538.1:0-11104 GCA_015342085.1 Leptinotarsa defecta
GCGCTGTTGCCAATATGTGAATTAGAAACAAATCCCTTTAAAAATTAAAACCCAACATTTGAAACATCAATTTGAATACTTTTCGAAGTGAATTTGAGAAACTCATGAATCAAACTCAACTTTATTTTGTTCAAACTTGCATTTATAATAACCCAAATTGAGGATCATTCCCCATTCACGCGTTACCGCAGAGCTACTCTGGCGATTACCGATTTGATGTTTGATTGAGATACGATATTCGCTTTGCGAGTGAGTAAATCAATTTGAGGAGTTTTAAATAAAATAATAATGTCAAATACGATTGCGAACAGGAAATTTTTGTCTGTGAACTATTTTCAAATCCTTTTGCTAGGCTGTTATGGTTCACAGCATTATCGAAAGTGGGCTTTGCTTTAGAGGCGTCTGGCAAATGAAATACGATTGGCTGTTGGCTGGTGAGGTTGAATAATTCAGTTTCAGCCTTTATGTTGGGTCTTAGTATTCCAAAAATTGTTGCAAAAAGTTCATAAAAAATGAATAGAAGGAAGAAGCGGAGAAGGTGTTAACCTTCGAAAACGAATATTTGCCATCTGGAGCTTCCTTAATGAATTTATTATTTGTTCAGTGATAAGCGAAGACGATTTCTTCGGTTTATAACCATCAGATTTGCGTTATAGAGAGGAACGTAATTTGGAATATTTGCTGATGTCCACAGTTTTTTTGATATTCAGGGTACTTCTAAGCATAAAGTAAATTGCCCATAATGACGATAGTTTCAAAGTTTTTCTAAATCATCGAAATAAACGAGAACGTTTTTGGAAAACGAAGTTATGTTTTTCTTCTCTCTCCAACTCATAACATTTTCGAGATTATATTCGTATTTTCTTGTTGATTTTGCTGGCAGCAAATGGGTAGCACAAATTTCTTGATTGTTATCACTCATTTTGACTTTTTACTACGAGATACTGAATGACAGCTTATGATTAAAACAAGTGGTCCTTGATTCACGGATATAACTAGATTCATTACCAACCCACAAACTGTTGAACAATTAATTTACTGAAAATTTGATTTTTATTTCGATTTTAAAGAGAATTTGATGAGAAAATTATTGATTTTGGCTTTTGGACAATTGAATATATCTATGAGATCATATTTATCAGAGAAACTGTTACATATCTCATCATTTTTCAAAATTTCTCACGGAAGTGGCCGCCATTAATTTAAAATACACGTGTTTAAAGTGAAGGGAGTAGAAAAATACTATTACGTATTAGTACTCAACAAATAAATATTCAGAATTCTCCTTTGCCAGCCTCTTTTCGTATCACCCTTTTCCTCGCAGCAATAAAGTAATATTTTTGGAAATGAAGCAGTGGACGATTGCCAATAATCAATGAGATGGAACACGTGGATGCGCTAACAACTTCGATAATCGCTTTCGTGTGAGATAAATAAGCAAATCGCATTATGTGGAAATTTTTTAAACACAGCAGGAATACATTGGATGTGCCTTCTCATAAATCCTGATCAATGTGGTTGAAACAAATTGATAATACATAGGCTTTGTTAAGCTACCAGAACCACTTTCTATTTTAACATTTATTTCCATGACAGTAGGATGAAGTAAGATGAAACCCATTAGAAAAGGAGGAGTAATTAAAGTGTAAATTTTAATAAATAGCTCAAAATTGTACATAATGATTTTTTTTAAATTCGAATTCGAGTTTTTTTTCGATTTCTTGCATTTTCTGAGAACATTTACTATAGTAATGTATATTTTTTTACACCACTAGAAAGTAGAGATTTTAAGGAATAAAAAGCACACCGACTTTTTGAAAAAAGCTGATGTCTTGATGCAAGAATTTTCGATTGAAAATTAGGGTGCTTTTTTGATATTAAGTCAAAATAAGGTGAAAAAATAAATATTTTAAATCAAATAAATTACAGTGTATTTGGAACATAGAAAGGTAAGTTTTCACGAAATTTCGTAGAATTTTTTTTTTTTTGAAAAAGATTAAAATAAAAAACCAAAAACTCATTATTTAAATTTTTCAGATAAATTCTGAGGTTATGTGAAGAAATTGTAAATACAAAAGTTGTAGATCTTTTTCATACCTACAACTTTGCCATTTAACTTTTCTCCATAGGACTTGAAGTTTTGCCTGAAATCGAGATAAACTATTTTTACCCTTGAAAACTTACTCACTTACTATTATTTTTTTCACTTTTCACCATTTTTGAAGGATTCAGTCCTGGTCTACTATGTTACAGCCTCTTTACGTATCATGTATGTTTCATCAAGCCTGCAATACGTATGCGCATATTGAACAACCACACCTTTATCTTTCATCTTATTTTCCATGAGGTGAAATATTCAACAGATTTAAAACTAATCTGTAGATCTCAAAATATTTTAAATTATACGTTTTGCACTATAAGTCATCGACATTTACATTATCGGTCGATGAAATGAGCAAAATTAATGAATTAATTATTAATTAAAATCGAAAAAAAGTTAGGATTACGACCTACTACGTGACGGATCAAAAGCGGTATTTGAGACTGCAACTATTTCAAGAGTAACTACAAATCTAACATGTCTGAAGTATATTAATTCATGAAAAAATCTTGTAATAATCGAATATGAAATAATTAATTATGAAAGGCTTCGTGCTCACAAGAAATAAATAAACATTCAGAACTTGTGTCACATAGTGTGCAAGGTTTTTCGAAAGTGGATAGGAAAAATGATTGAGTATATGCTTTGAATGATACAAATTTCTAAAAATTTGCTTTTCCAAGAGCAAGATGTTATATTTTCAAATTCAGGTCCGTATTTGAAGAAATAAAGTCGAGGATGAAATCTAATAAACGAAACGTCGCATTGCAAATTGGTTCATGTCAGATTATAACAAATAGGAAACAGTGTTAAAAATTCCTCCATTTTTTTTTATAATTCGAAACGGAGGAGTAGAGCTAAAAATCGAACCATTAACTTCGGTAATTAGGGTCACCAAATAGTATCGTTAAATGAGTTCCTGGTATAAGTTATTGCGTTAATTCGTGATTGTATCCAAATTTATATGTTAATGACAATTTTTTATATCTAATATTGTTTTGTGATTATTACGTAAAACAGTAAACAACATGTTTTTGGGATAGAATATTTGTCGCATTTCACAATTTTCCAGTTTTAAACTTTCATGGGTGTTTAAAATCCTATTGCACATATCTCAAGCATTTCTCATTTATTTTTTTTTCCATCCCCTGAGGCATATAAAGAGACATTTGCTGTCTCTGGTTTGAGAAATGTTTTCTCTGAAACGCGTTACTATAGTCCGCTTAGTTTGACCAATGTACTTTCATTTCCTTTTGTTCACTTTTTCTTGATGTCGAACTTTTTTTTGTTTAAGGGGGATATGATCAGACTATGGCCTTCTCCTTGGGTACCGTCGAGAGATGGTTTTAGTTCTAGTATGGAAAGGCGTTTTCATCAGATTCATTTCACGCCAGATGTACCAATTCTACCTATCAACATCTAATATATAAAATTCTCGTGTCACAGTGTCGGTTCCCACACTCCTTGGAAACGGCTCAACCGATTTATGTATATTTGGTAGGTCTGAGAATAGGTGTTAATCTATTTTTCATTCCCCTAAGTGATAAGGGTGTTCCACTCCATAGATTTATTTTAAATGTTTTGGAAAAAATTTTTTGTTTTTATTTTTTTATAATATAGCATTAAAACTACATATAACCCTCAATTTTTACCCTTCTATCACCAACCCCTTTTTTTTAATAGCCAATTTTGTAATTTAACCCTTTTCAAACCTGAATAGTTATTCCCGCAAGGCCACTCGGTAAACAGACCGGAATAGAAAGGAGAACGAAGCCGGTCTCCTATCTCTCCCACACAATAAGCCTTCTCTCACTGCCTACACAGTTTTCGGCGACTATCCATCGAGCGTAGATACAGTTTGCAATGCCATCGAAGCAGTGAATTATCCAATAGAGTTTTTGAAAACTTTGGATTCGCCAGACATGTCACTGTATAAATTACAACTGAAGCTTGGATCGCTTCGTAGTTTGAATCCGTCACGGCTGTGCAACAGCACACGATTAGTGCCAATTAATTTTGAAAGTGTGCAATTTCAAATTAGATTGACATTTGCAATGACTATTAGTTCCAAGGCTGAACGATGTCCATTTGTTTACATGTTTTTCACGCGTTTGTTTGTGTTAGCTAAACATTTGTAAGTATTATTATTCTTATGGAAATAATGTATGTGGCAAAACAACATCTCAGCCGGGTCAGCTAGTGTTATAATATTACAGAAATTACCTGTAAGATACAGTCTGGAACTATATAAAAATTGTGATGTTTTCTCAAAACATTGAAAAAAATCAATCCAGATTTTTTTAGTTTAATGAAAATACTTAAACTCATGAAAAAAATTTTCGGTGAATTTACAGATGAGTATTGTATCAATCCACTTCTTTAATTAGGGTACATAATAATAACATTTATTAAGCATTTCGTTATTCTTTTCGAAATGTTCGATGTGGGAATAGTGTCACAATACTCTGCTAAAGTTTTGTTCAGCAACGGGTGGATGAACTTCACCGCTATTTTGCTCTTTAGACCAGATCAGATCTTGATATTGTTATGCAAATCAGACACATGACATTTGCTCCTCTCAACTATAAATTTTCAGACACGCTCGACAGCTGGTCATAATGATGTGAATGTTAGAAAATGTTAATATTTCTTCTATCCTAAAAACCAATTAGTACTGAATGAAAATCATAAAAAACCGTTGTTGTAGAATATTGGGGTGTCATTATCGTTCACTAATCGGTGAAATATTGTTTTTTTTTGACTCACTTTAGACCTACCTACCTCTGCGAGCTGATCAGAAAATCCTTCATAAGGGGATCGTGTGGGAAGAGAATTGAAGATTAACTGACTTAACAGATTATGAATAGGCTGCAAATAATTAAAAGGCTATTTATTAAACACAATTGACTTGAAGGACACTGTTCACTAAAAGGATACATCAACAAAATGGGATCAGTTCAGAATGAACACTTCACTAAACGGACATAAACAAACTGGGGTCAGCTCAGAATGAACACTGTTTACTAAAAAGATACATCAACTGAATGGAATCAGCTCAGAATAATCATAAAGCTTCTCAATAAACACTGTTCACTAATATACCAGCTCAGAATATACCAGGCTACTTAATGAACACTGTTCACTCAAAGTACACGTCAAAAAAATGGGATCATCTCAGAATAAGTACAGAGCTACTCAATGAACACTGTTCGCTAAATAGATTCGTCAACAATATGGGATCAGCTCACTAAAAAGACGACGTGTCCTTTTCACTAAAAGAAACTTCAGCAAAATAGAATCAGCTCAGAATGAACATTGTTCTCTTAAAATACACGTCAGCAAAATGGGATCAGCTCAGAATGAAAACTGTTCAATTGAGAAACACGTCAACAAAAATGGAATCAGCTCAGAATGAACACTGTTCACTGAAGGGGCACGCCACGCCAAGAAATTGGATCAGCTTAGAAGAAGTACAGTGCAACTCAAAGAATACTGTTCACTAAATAGATACGTCAACAATATGGGATCAGCTCACTGAATAGACGACGTGCCCTGTTCACTAAAATAAACTTCAGCAAAATAGAATCAGCTCAGAATGAACACTGTTCTCTCAAGATACACGTCAGCAAAATAGGATCAGCTCAGAATAAAAACTTTTTACTTGAAAGACACGTCAAGAAAAATGAAATCAGCTGAGAATGAACACTGTTCACTGAATAGGCACGCCACGTCAAGAAATTGGATCAGCTCAGAATGAACACTGCTCGCTGAAGGGGCACGCCACGCCAAGAAATTGGATCAGCTTAGAATAAGTACAGAGCAACTCAAAGAATACTGTTCACTAAATAGACGACGTGTCGTGTTCACTAAAAGAAACTTCAGCAAAATAGAATCAGCTCAGAATGAACACTGTTCTCTCAAAATACACGTCAGCAAAATAGGATCAGCTCAGAATAAAAAAGGTTCGCTTGAAAGACACGTCAAGAAAAATGAAATCAGCTCAGAATGAACACTGTTCACTGAAGAGGCACGCCACGTCAAGAAATTGGATCAGTTCAGAATAAGTACAGAACTACTGAAAAAACACTGTTCACTAAAAGGAAACGTCAGCAAAATGGGATCAGCTCAGAATGAACACCGTTCCCTTAAAATACGCGTCAGCAATATGGGATAAGTTCAGAATGAACACTATTCACTTAAAATACTCGTCAACAAAATGGAATCAGCTCAGAATAAACTCTGTTCACTGAAGGAGCACGCCACGTCAAGAAATTGGATCAGCTCAGGATAATTAAAGGGCTACTTAATGAACACTTTTCACTAAAAGGACACGACACGTCAACAAAATGGGATCAGCTCAGAAAGGAAAGAACACTGTTCACTAAAAGGGTACGTCAATAAAATGGGATCAGCTAAGAATGAACATTGTTCATTAAAAAGGGACGTCAACAAAATTTTATCAACTCAGAATGAACACTGTTTACTGAACACTGTTTACTGAAAAAACACGTCAACAAAATGGGATTGCATAGCTACATAAAACCATATTTTTATAGACATTGGAAATACGTTAATGAACAGAGCCTATTAATGTCGGTTGCAACCGAAAGGATGACAAATTAGAAAAACCAGACTTCATTGATCAAGAAAGAAATTGAAAAAATAATAGGTTTCATGTAACGTAGGTACAAGTTTTAACGCACATAAGCAATTAAACATGTAATTGACTCGCGAGCACGTAGCAAATTAGAGTTTGTAACTGTTATCGGGGTTCCGGCTGTACAAAACATGACACATGCAGTTGAAACGATATGTAATGAATTCAAGTATTTGCATTAAAAAAAAATACAGATGAGTTCAGCGGTTGCTACGTATGTACACAATACGTATGTATACAGTTGTCTGTTGGTAGATGAAGCTCAATAAATTATAGTATTGGTACATGCAATGTTTCTTTGTTTTTTCCACGCTCTTGGGGGCTTTGTTAACGAGATGAAGCTCTTACTTAACTGGAATTGTGCCGGAGGTTGCTTTTACCTTAGTTTTGGATGTTATCCTTTTCGGGAGTGAAATATGTTTCATTGAAAATAAACTGGATCATTCATTATAAGCAACTTTTGTTCTGAAAATCAAGTTAGAATATCGAGGGTCTTGATATAAATCCAAAAATAATTTTATTAGACATAGTACTCAAAAAAAGGTAAACCATCGACACGTGTTTCGGGCTTTTGACCCATCATCAGTATGGTGTAGCCAAATGCAAGGATGGGCAACACTTGGTTTGCAAAAGAAGTACAAATACACAGAACCATCTGCAGAAGACAGTCCTACATATGTGGTTTCGGTTAATAGATCTTTTATTCACTACTAAAATTACCACGGAGGCAGCTACAGCTACCTGCGTGACACCCGGGTCCAGTAAATCATACAGATATGATGAAATTATCAATTGGATTCATATCAAAACACTCGATTTACCTCAAATCTGTGATTTCCCGGACCCGGATGTCACGTAGGTAGCTATGGCAGCCTCCGTGGTTATTTTAGTAGTATTCTTTTAACCACAGATGGCTCCGTTAATTTGTTCTTCTTTTGGCAACCAAATGTTGCCCATCCTTGCACTTGGCTGTACCACTTATGATAGACGAAAGCCCGAAACACGTGTCTATGGTTTGTCCTTTTTTTGAGTGCTATGTCCGATAAAATGCTCATACACATGCCATGGCGATGCATCAGGAGAAATTACAAAGAATATCTCTGGTAGTACTGAATAGTGTTGGCACATTAACTGATTATGCCGGTCTGAAAATACCATCAAGGAAAGTATGGCTACTGTGGTCAAAGATTACTCGAGTCATCGCGGGGCTAACATAAAAAACGCAATGCAAGTTTTATACAAGCTGCAAGAAGATTCGAAAGATACATGTGAACTTCCTGAATCTTAAGCGACCTAATGATGTGGTGAGCACTCGTGTATGTGAATCGACGTTTTCAACTTTGCTATGGCTAAGCTGTCAATGTGGCATGAGAGAATAGCATTATTAGTAACATAACTGTTTTTAAATGATTTTTTTATTATCATATTGTACTCAAATGTTGTGAATCAACGTGACCAAAACCAGAACACGTGTTTCACTATAGAGCAGCTTCCTCATTCGCATTCATACTAAGTCAATTATGTAACTCATTAATAGTGTATCGTAATAAACTATATTAATGAGTTTCAATATGGATTTCCATCGGCCAGTTCTGTTCAATTAACTCCATTCTACCGAATTAGCTGCTCAACAATTTGAATGATATGAATTACCTAGTACATTACTAATAATTTTACCTGAGTTTAGGTATAGATTTTGATAATTTTGACATTAGGAAAGACATTTTATTATACCCTGTCCAACCAAGCAATGGAGTGCTCCAAAACATTATCATGCATAGTGCACGTGATCTCCCAGACAAGGCTGCTTGTACAGTCGCACTAAGGAACGATCAAAATTAATAAGATGCGGCTGGGATTTTTTTTAGGCGGAGTGTAGGGACACTAATCAGCAGTTTCTTCAGCCGTATCAGTACTTGACGTTCCAAAAGATTGCGTTTCAAAACTTTCTTTTCCAAATGTAAAACGTCATAGCGGTAGTTTAATTCATGTCCATCTGACAAAACACGGTTCGCAAATGTGCATTTAATATTCAAGAAACTTCTACGCTCTTTCATTCTTCTTGAAAAGTTTTCCCCGTATGAAGTGCTGGACAAGAACCACAAGTCCAACTCCTAATCGACACTGTAGATTTTTCTTCATTGTTTGGACGGTAACCTCAGGGAGGATTCTTCATTATTAACCTATAGAAGAATATCTCAAAAATGTAAAAGGCAATCCCTTCAAAACACAAAGAAACTTCGATTATCATTAACCGGTTGTAGATGTCTCTTGCCCCAGAATTTATTCAAAATGCAGTTGTTGAGGTTCAAACAGAAACCCTAGTTATATTCATGAAATGTTTCTTGTCTCCGAGTTATATTCGGAAAATGGTGGATGACTGATCTTACAGTTAATTTCTCTCGGATGAAAATTTGGTAAACAAATTTTGAAGAGTGTAATCGTGCACTTACCTGAAAAATGGGTCTATGTGGCAACAGCGAGAAACCGACAAACACACACCGACGCTGGGGCAATCTGAAATGCGTGGTGCGCACTGTACGTTTCTTGGTGATGTGCGCAGCCAATGGAGCAATCTAGCCACGTGTTTCATTATTCTTTAGTATCCTAACTATTGGTTTGGTGTATAGACCGATGTGCATTATAACAGTTATGATTGTTGTGAGGTGGAAAATCGAAGGAGAGCTGAACACACAAATAGGTAAGGAAACTGTTTTGCTGAAAAACCCGCGGCAACTTTTATTTGCGCAGTTGCATAAACTTAAATTCGTGCATATCTCAATTGTACTTGAACTTGACTTGTCTTGTACACTCCTGAAAAAAATATCCAGATCTATGAAGGGCAGCGTTAATTGTTTACTATTTTGCAGTTTGAACGCATGTTATTCTACTTTTCTGAAGATTTCATTTGCGTAGGTCATCATTTATTCGGAAATAAATAGCAAAAGTAACTGTCCTGTCACCTCAACATGTTCTAGCCTCTCAAGTTGACCTCATTTGGTGTGATTTGTGTATTCACCTGTACAGTGTATGAATTCACGCATAATAGAATTGTGAAAAATTTTCACACAACTATTTTGACACTTTTCACTGAAAACTATCAATTCATTGACAAAGAAACGCTCCATTTCACAAATTTTACGCACGTGTGGTACAAGTTGAAGAAATATTATTTGTATTGCATAAATAATAAAAAATCTTCATCTATCGACAAGAAACATGAAATAGCCTTTCATTTATAATGTATTAAATTTTCGTTTCATCGTTTTTCATATTTTCTTTTACGGAAATCTGTTCGTGTTGCAATTGTTTAGTATGAATCATTTTTTATATTGACCTAGATTTCAATATTTCGGTCATAAGATATAACACAAACAATATTCCAAATTTAATATTGATGGATCGTGGGTTTCATAATAATCACTGTATTGCAAAATATAAAAAGCATTTTATCCTTTTTCTCGAAGGAAGATGTTTATTTACAAAAAATTCATTCCAATTAACGTATCCCTAGGTATAAAAGCGAAATACATTATCAAGATGAATATTTTTGTAGTGGAAACTGTTTTTGTCTCCCTAAGCACCCTATAGAAGTAAACACAAGTAAATTCACTTCCGGTCGGCGTCTTTGATGTATCGGGTCGAGATTTTCATAAGAGCTATCGTGCACCTCTGCACGAGGTTCAATCAAAAAATTTGTGACCATGATCTGACTTCATCATTGCTACGAGGAACTCACAATAAATATCTCATATGATTGTGAACGGTTTTGGAATTGATAAAATATAAGAGAAGGTGGTGAAATAAACGTATATTTTATAAAGTAAGATCTAAAGGTTTTTCAAAATGTTGAGTTTTTGATTTTTTTTTAACATTTGTTTTTTAAATTTCTATTGTCAAATTTCAAAGTATAATAAATTCTAACCCTTGTGAAAAGAGAAAATAAATAATCCAAATGAAAATTTATTGTTCATTTCGAAACTAAACCCAAATTTTTCACAAATACAAAACCACCACTACAACGACTCACTCTGTAATAATATTCCTTGCCTCAATTTGGATCGCTTGGTAAACGCATCAGATTCAGTCGGTTGCGCTGTAGTATAGCTGCGCATAAAATTCGAGGTGGGGAATCTTGACCCAAATATGGCGGAGAGTGAACTTACTTGTGTTTACTTCTATACGGTGCCCTAAGATTTATTTACCGCCCTGAAATTGACGCTTCAGATTGGTTATTCACTGGGCGGGGTTTCGGTAAGAATATGATGCAATTTTCGTATCGAGTAATGCAATGCTGGAAAATAATTCCATGAAAATCAAAAAATAAATAGATAAGTACTCTTTGA
>WOGO01007539.1:0-11104 GCA_015342085.1 Leptinotarsa defecta
GTATGTTTAGTAACATTATTGATTTCAGTGTTTCTAGTTATTCTTCAATTCCTGTTGATTAAGTGAAACTCATTCAGATCTAGATCACAAAATATGACATCAAATCTTTCACCATTCCTCCAATTTGACCTGTAAGTAGGTACATACAGTAATTTTGAATTCATATAGGAATTTACATATAGCCTTGCCTTTTGAAGAAGTAATCCTCCTAAAATGGAATCCCTTTCAATTCATTAATTTTTCATACTCTATATAGATGTATATGTTTCAACTCCACGCTATAGGAGAAAAGACACTAAGAATTACTCTGCTGGACGAGTAAATTGATTTAACACTAAGAAACAGTACTCCTGACAGAGATATAAAACTCTGAGTTTTTTCATGTATTTGTCCTCTGCTTCCAGAGCCTGAAATTTGTTCGTGAAGATTGGTGCACCTCGAAGTTGCCAGACCATGGTTCATTTCCCTCAATCTAGTGAAGCAGATTGCTGGACAAAGCAAATTGCTACGACTACCTTCATCAGGTAAGCGAGTACAAAGACATTTGATTTCCTGACACGCATTTCAGGCTGCTTCCTGGCATGGTACCAGGGCTTTAACTGAATCCACCAGCCAGAAGTTGGTCTTCTGATCCTCACAGATAACTTGTTACCATTCAGATCTGAATATGTAACTCCTGGAGCATACCGGAGAGGTTCCAGATGATTTATCGATATTGAGTGTCTCAGATATTCGAAGTGCAAGATTCATATTTTGATGTACGCAGCAACACTTCCTTGTAAAGACTTCGGTAAGTCAACTACACCTGACGACATATTAAATTCAGTCATGCATGTTTTTTTTTCGTAAATCATCATCTTCGCACGTGCTGACCTGCTAAGGAATGGTCTCATGCAGATTTCACTTCTGCTGCTCAAGAAAACGATGCAGAGTAGATTCATAAAGTATTCTGCTTCCAAAGAGGCGACTGAGTCGCTTCTTGGCTGCTTCACCTAGCCTTCTTGGCCTAGATTAGATTTTCAAGAGCTGGAAAACATAGGAGCTCACGCTCTTCATCCAATAAACAGAGAGATCGGTTGGAGATCGCAGCTCTTCTTCAGACCCAAGGCTTCTTGGCCACAAGCTTGTAGTGATCATCTTCACATACACCTACATTGTCGAAGGAAATATATTATACAATTCTAAGTTGAATTTTTTTTACCCGACATCCTTCTCCGATGAGTTCCGGCATTCAAATTCCAGCTTCAAGAATGTAACACCCTTTTTCACTAAGATCAGGGCATGTTACAAAATGATGGTGTGGAGTCCACAGAATCCAATTCATTTTCGATTTGCATAGGCGTATTGCCTTTCAGAAACAAATATTTAATGAGAGCTCGTTACTCGATTTTGACCATTGTCATAAACACTCACATCAAGTCACTAAAACGACTCTTTCACCACAACTGCGCGTCCGAAATGGCTGAAACTTTAGTTAGTAACTGACAACAGATAAACAATGAAATTTCAATTATTACAAGTGCTGCTATCTTTATGTTTAGGTCGTAAACTTATCATATCACCCTCGTATTTGAGAACTTTGTAGACAGGGTTCTTTGGGAACTTGTAACCGACATGTGGGAAATCATTCTGAAATTTTTGGAACCAAACTGTAAGTGTTTTCGCATATAAAAACTATCTGCATGTGGCCTATTGTAGGTACCTGTTATTGAATGTCATTGTTTTCGTTCGAAGGAAGGATTCGTAAACGAAACTCCTTCATTGAAATTCGGCTTCCATCGCCTTTTCCACCTACCCTAATTAGCATAGTTCGACACTGGGTGGGTGGCCGGGACATCGGGTGACTTGATGTGAGTGCTCTCGTTAGGCGACCAGTGTGTGACACTGGTTAATCATGTTATGGGGTGGGCGATGCTGATGGGACACCGAGAGAAAGATCGAACTGATTCCCACGTCTGGCACGATGGCGTGGCGCTTGCTGGGACATTCTTTTTATTGTGTTTGTATGTCAGACAAAGAAAAAGTATGGAAGGGGTGCGTGATGATGTTCCTAATCGGATTCTGATCGTTCAATAATAGTAATAATGATAATGATGAAACGTCTATATTCACCTGATGTAACAAACATAAAGAGACAATTAATTTTATTTCAATTCAATTCATTTATTCTTCTCCAAGAAAATGGAAATCATGAAAATATACTTAATGCATTGTAAAGTTAGGCACACATTGAAAGCTCATGCCACTTGGACAATATAAAAACATATCAAGGTATCAAATAATAGTTAAAAAGAACCAAAATGAACCAGTAGATACGATAATAAAACATCATCGAAGAATTTCGACAACTGATAACGGTCATCTTGTTGAAGCTACATCTGTGAAATTAGTTGTATTTATTCAGCCTCTTTTGCTGCGTTTCGCCCATTTTACACTCGCCATAATCGTCCCACCTAGAGGATTACTCGCAATGTAGTGGACGGATTTGGGTCCACTGGTTCAGTGAACGATGGACCAACATCCGTACGTCGACGAAACTCAAGATCTGCCGGAAAAATTGTCGCAGTCTGTGAAAGTGTGCAGGAGAATCAGAGGCAGTAGATCGCTCACAAGAACTCGGCCTTTTGCAGACCACAACTTGGATAATTTTGCATCGTGACTTGGGTTTCCATCCGTACAGATTCATCTGAACTAGGAACTGAAGGTAAACGACCATAGACAACGACATGTGTTCGATGAATGGGCTCTAGAGCAATTGGCAACTGACATTAATTTTCATCGAAGAATGTTCTTCAGCGATGAGGTCCATTTCTGGATGAATGGGTACGTGAACAAACAAGAAACCCAAGAACGTCCAATGCATCCCAAAAAAGTCACTGTTTGGTGTAGATTTTCGGCTGGCCGACGTCATCGATCCATACTCCTTTGGTAACGACGTTGGCCAGGTCATCACTGTCAAAGGCAACCACTATAGGTCAATGATTACCGACTGGTTGCGACTCGAATTGGATGATCTGTTTTCAAACGGAAAGAGCTACTTGCCACACAGCTCATGCCACATTAGGATATTCTTCACGAGCGATTTGAGGGCATGATCATCTCACGTGGAGGTGATGTAAACTGGTCACCGAGATCGTGCGATTTGACTCCGTTAGACTTTTTCTTGTGAAGTATTCTCAAGTCGCAGGTGTATGCGATTAAGTCACAAACTACAGCAGTGCTCAAAGTCAACATAACTCATTTCATCGGTCAAATTCAGCCTGATTTATGCGCCGGAGTCATGGAAAATTTGAAGTTTCGGTGGCGCTTCACCCAGAGAAGCCGTGGCGGACATTTGAACCATGTTATATTTCACACATAATGACATCAATAGGTCTTTCCAACGAATGCAAAGTTTCGTTAATATCTCACACACGCACCGTTGAATTTATCATCTCCGCAAATAGAATACCCGCTATTCATTGCTGCGTGAACGCCGCTCTGGGCGACATCCCAGAAATACTATCCATTCGGCTTCTCTTGGCCTCTGGTATCGCATTTTGCTGTTTGGCCCCCAGACCTGGGTTCTAGGGATTTCAGGTTCCAGTTTACATCTAGATGCAGCAGCCGATATTGGTCCTTCTGTTGGTTGGTTTTCTCTCTCTACATGCTTTAGCTTTGTACAGAACCGACCCTACCACGAATGCCCCTCTAGGCCTCCTAGGACCTAGAGAAACACCCCGGCCTTCCACCATTCCCTTGCTCTTTCGGAAGGTACTCAGTTATATCTCTGTAGGGCAGAACCACTCCTACGTGGGGCAGTCCTACCTCCTGTGAATTCCTGATGATGCCCCTCTGGGGATGCCAGACATCGCATGTACCCTGCTTCTCTACATTACAGTCTCTTCTGCGCCATTGATAATTGTTGTGCGAATAACTGGGGTGAGACATTCATGCCTACGTTGTCAACAGTGAGTTAATGCTCATTTGTAGTTTTAATACATATACTGGCTGCATTCGTTGTACGAATCTCTTATCTTATTTCTTGATGGTTAGAGACCGTCGTACTCTGATGTCCACCGAGTATCATTGCGCAGAGCACGAAAATATCATAGCGTGCTTCAGATTTCGTAGGTAAAGGTGTCAAAATTTCATTTTACGCTTGTTTCACCTTAGTCTGCATTACGAGCAAGCATTCAAGTGTCCTCAGACTTCAGTATAGTTTCACTAAAGCAAAGATTTCTCGGTTTCACTGAGTTTCATTCGTTTTACGAAGCTGTTTTCGCAACTTAACTCAATTAACATATAAAGTAAGTCAGGAACCTAACTCGACTGACTAACCCCGATACTGAGGGTTGTCCGCAGGATAAAGAGGAAAGCTTTATATTGTAGAGGTCCCAACAGTCAGGTGGAGTCGATTCTCTAATGATGTTTCAAAGGCTGAGACTTCAAACCACAACTATTTCAGCTTCGTTAATACCTCTTAGATCCACTGGTACCAGAGACCTCTTAATATTATAAGCCAACTCCTCTTCAACTCTCGAGGGCCGCACTGCGATGGTATCTTGACCTAATTTGTAGTCACGACTCTACAAAAAATTTATTTCATATGCTTTTTCGACTTTTTTTCTACATAGACCTGCATTGGCGCTTCCAACGGTTTTCAAAACTAGAATTTATATTCAAAATAATAAAAACGTCAAGTAGTTATGGAAAGTATAAGAATAGATGAATTGCGTAACAAATACAAATACAAATTTCTTTGAATGATGCAACTAATTTTTCTTTGTTTTCAGTATTTTGATATAATAATAAATAATAAAGAAATATCGTTTCAGTGAAGTGATAAAATATATGATAAAACATTAATTATTGTAATTTGAATTGTTCATATGAGAGCTGAGTTTCCAATACATTTACAATTTTTTCATCGTTTTCAAAGTATTCCAGTTAATTCTGAAGTTTATATTTGTCAGAGCGAATTCTAAGTATGATTTGTTCATGACAAATGGTACCAATCATATTGAGGCACACCGAATCATTTTTCAGAAATATAAGAAAGCATGAATAACTCTCAGTCTGCTTCGTCACCACTTTGGAAAATGAAATCCTATAAATCAGGCAAACCTACATCACAACGTGATCTTTTCTTAGAGAGTTGGCGAAAATTATTTTCTCTCAGAAATCCAATACAACACTAACGACAAACTCTTTCTTCGGCATTCCACCTTACGAAAAAGGTCATGCACAAATCCCATTGAAGAAGAAACATTGCATTCAAGATGCTGGTCGCAGTGCCGTATCACTCCTCACCATCGAGGAGCTTGCTGAAGAATTCGAGGATGTGTTAATATTTCACTCACCGCGGCAACGAGGCGGCGAAATTCACAAACAAAACGCGACGCCCACAAATCAGAAGCCCAGACAAGAAGAGAGTGAGAAAAAGTTTAGGGCGCCGGAAACCGATCCAGACGGTTTAGATGAAGAGATAAGTAGCGGAATCTAAACGATTCGATCAATAAAAAAAAATGAATTTTTCAACTACGAAGAGATGAACTCTTTGATTATGGTAATTTTTGTGGCAACTTATTATTTCCACCAGTTATCAGACTTAACAAGCCGGAGTAAATGACGAAGGTAGGGCATAAGAGAAGAAAGTAAAAAGACAAGCAACATTTAAGCAAGTACAAGCAAAGTATAAGGAGGAAAAGATATGGAAACATTGAAACAACAAGCATTGTAAGATTTTCACTGGACACTGGACGCAACACGTGTTTCGCTGTACAATAGCGTTACAAACGCTTGAGAAAGCTATTGTATAGCGAAACATGTGTTTAAGTTTTGTAAACTGTCCAGTAAAAATCTCACAATTAACTGAAAATCTTGAGAGGAGGCTTCGGCAGGTTGACTCTGTCTTCACTGACTTTTCCAAAGCCTTTAATAGAGTCAACCACGGCTTACTTATATCTAATATTCAAGTGCTTGGTATAGGCAGGAATTTTTTGCTAGTAATCAATAGTTTTAACTGGTACAACTCTGTATGTAAAAAACGGAGATGTAATATCTACGCCCATTCAGGTTCCATGGGGTACCGCAGGGATCCCACTGCTATTCAACTTGTTTGTATCGGACATAGAGTTTGTTTTCAAATATTCAGAATTTCTTATGTTTGCTGATGATCTCAAACTTCATCGAGCAATAACTTGCCGGGAAGATGCTAAATTAGTTCAAAAATATATCGAAGCTTTTTCAATGTGGTGTAAAAATAATTTGTTGGAAGTAAACACCGATAAATGGCAAATCATTACGTTCGCTAAAATTGGAATTTTCCCAGAGGGTTCTGATAGGAAGCTACATGAAAATGATTAAAAAAAATAGTATCTGCTACTGTTTAAAAAAAATTTATAAACAAATACGTTGTTCGGAAGATAATTTGAAAATTATTATTGGAAATATAATCTTTGATGCAAATAATGCATCAAAGTTGTTTTAATCATAATTCATCTTGCTCTCTGATAACAAAAAAATAAATCAGTTTTCATTCAAAATTTATTGTTTATTCAATAAACAATTTGTTTTAAACAATTAACTTTTTCTGTATATTTTTTTCTCTCTCCACACACGGTAACGAAAACAAACATGCATTATTTCTTCAGAAAAAAATATTATTCATAGAACTTCAAACTTCTTCATACTCTAGCATTTGTTCATAAAAAAATGTTTTCAATTCTCATGTTTGAATATCATATGAACTATAATGAATATGTGTACATCACAATTTTCTATCCGAAGTATATTTATAAATCATTCCAGCTCATCAATGTTACTTTGAATCTATTATTTCATCAATTATGAATAAAATAGATTAACGAAAAAATGTATCTTTAAGTTTATGAGACTAAGCATCTCACAAACTAAAAATGAACTGGAGATTGTATTCTTTTTGATAGTTTTTCATTAACTTTTTTTGGAAAAAAGGTTTCAGTTTTATACTTCTCGGTATTGATACAAAAAATGGAGAAGTAGAAAGCCAAAACCTTTTTCCCCAAAAAATATACCCCTTCAATTTTTCTATTAATAAATAATTTTTCACATTTATAGATAGTTTTTTCAAATACAATTTTGGTGGCTCATGACATTCAAGTATTATCTTGTTCTTCATTTCTTTCAATATTTTTTTCGCTCCCCAGTGAAGTTTCCAAAAGCTCTGGTACATACAGGGGATTCTCAGCTCCAGCAGTATCGTCTTCATTCCAAACGTTGAATTCGTCACCTTTTGCCGGTTTCACTACTATTCATTTCGCAATATTTACAAAGAGACGAACATGAAAGTCCGGCCTTCCAGCATCCACATCTGTTTGAACAGTTTTTAATGCAATTTTAGTGGACTAATTTCAACGGATTACCAGGGGCCAATTTTTTGTTGCTTTGATTGGTAGAAACATAGTTTGCGTCTTTATCCAGAATATGTTGGTTTGATGTAGATATCTATAGGCACATTGATTTGTTGTTCAACTGATAATTTTTTTGAATGAATAAATAAATAAAAAACCTGTTGAACTTATGTCCACAGAATATTAAGAAATGATGTATTTATAAATCGTCTATTTTCCTAGAAGTATTATTGCAATTTAATTTTTTTCTAAAATCTACCTGTTTTACCAAAACAAGTCATCGATCTAATCAGAATCTAATTAGAATTAGATTTTTCCCTAATCAAATAGTTCTTTGACAACAAGCTTCCAACTATCAACATAAATAAAACTTATTTCTTACCTTTTTCTAATTACGAAACAATAATGCCCAAATTTGATTCTCTATCTCTAGAAAACAATACACGAATAATGTCGGCAAATATGATAAAATATCTTGGAATAGTTATAGATGTACATCTGAAATGAGACCATCACATCAACTTTCTTCTGAAAAAATTTCGATTTGTTCTTTATAAATTCCGACAGTTGAATGATACTCTTGACCTGAAACAAAAAAAGATAATTTATCACAGTCTTGTGGAAAGTCACATCACTTATGGACTACTCGGATGGGTAGGTATATCTAAAAGTCACATCCATTCTCTTGAAGTCATTCAGAAATGATTTCTAAAATTGATGCTATCTAAGAATTCGAGATATCCAAGTAATACACTTCATAAAGCATCGGGATTACTAGATGTAAGACAATTGTATTACAAAAACTGTAACATAAGACAGCATAAACACAAGAATCAGTTAGTAACACTGAAAGTTACTTCACTGCATGATCTACACATCTCTCTATAGAGTACCCTTTTTTAAAATTGATTGCTTCGTTTTTTATTTGTGGAATTATACAACAACGATAAAAATAAAAACAACAATAAAAATGAATTGGCGCTCCGGGGCGACTCCATTGATTCCAGTGGCGCATTTGCTTTTTCAGCTGCAAGAAAACCCGGAAAAACCTGCAGCACCACATCGTCTGAAGATCTTGATCTGCCAATGTCCTCTCTCTCATGAAATAAAATGTAGGGTGTCTCCAGAGGCTCCAATAGATTCAATACATCGCCAGAACACTTTGTGATATGACTATCCTCAAACGTAAACCAGTCTGTTTCGTCTTTGACCAAAGCGTAATCATGACCAAATTCATCGCCAGAACCACAGTGAACAATGACTGCATGAATATTATAATAGTGGTCTGCTAGATTGAAATGCTCATCTATTTCGAAACTTCTAAAGAGTTTCTTGCTTCCGTGAGAGGTTGAGTCTTGTTTGAAATTCATCAGTGTTATTATTAGATTGACTGGTGCCTCAGCTATACTTGTTTCCTTATAATAGTCAGTTAGTTTGGCACATGTTTGACAATACAGTCGATCATCACCTGTTAAAAATGATGATTTAACATTTAATATAATTATATTGAAAATATATAAAATTAATTTCAATTTTATATTATACTTTTTTAAATTTATTTTTTGTTCAATTTGTTCCATTTATACTTGTATTATATCATTTTAGATTTTTTGCTTAATATAATTGTTTTTTTCCAGCTATTCATTTTTATTCTTCTTCAATTTTTAATTCTTTTTTTTTGGTTCTTTCAGGGATTTCAAATCATTTTATATAATATCAGACAATGAAAGTCCGAACTAATGAAATTCTTCCCTGTAGTATTTATTATTGTTTTTTGTTTTCGTGCCGACCCACTTAACAACAAATAAATATTTAGTTCGTGTTACTTCTGAATACATTTTCATCGAAGTGTAACAAATAAGACGACCTGAATGAAAAGATAACCACAACTATTGTTTCTTACTCTTTCGTATAGGTTGATTCAGCAGTTGATTAAATGGTTTCCCAGATTTAAATTGAATGTGTTCTTGAAAAAAATTGGTTTGGCCATCTTACCGCAATGTACATGGTCATGTTTCGGTCTGTCATTGTTTTTTATCAGTGATTGTACAATTATACTGTGCATCACATTTTAATATTCCCATACTTTTATTCATGATATTCTTGTTATGCTAGAAGTGTGTTCTGGTCATTAATGTCAATTTTTTTATGAAATTAACCTGTAACTGTATAGCTGGAACGACAAAGAATGCATATGATTCATTTATAAAATACACGATAAAATACATTCTTTTACGTAACATCTGTTTCATTTACAAGTGAAATAGGAGACAAAACAGTTACCGTTTGCGTTTAATGAGAGCATTCATTTGGTTTATATCTTGTACTTAGTACATAGAAGAGAGATAGATATACAAACATGAGTCGTTGGTAATTTCTTTGATACCTTTTGAAACCGTTATCAAGAAATGGTAAGAGTTTTCTAAAAAATATCATCCATTTCATTAGTGAACTTGACATTTTAACACTTACTGATAGTTTTGTTCTAGTGAGCTTCGAAGTTGAAAGTCTTTTCACAAATGTAACCTTTAAAAAAACTCCAAGTTGTAAGATCCAGGTTAGAAATTCACTTAACTTCAAAAAGTCTAATGAAGATGGATTTTAGTTTTATATCAAAACTTCAAATATTGTGTATATATGTAAAATATATATGTAATATTTGGATAATTTTTTATTGAAATTTGGCAGAACGGTGTCTTGCTATTTGAATCATCTAAAATAACAATTCGAAATAAAAGTCATAATGGTCCAAATTCTTTTTTCAATTATCTGAAAATGAAGTTGAAACAGTAGATATTGACAAGATGGTCATCAACTTCCTCTTCTTGATGGAAAAGTCATCAGATCATTTCGATACAGATTGTTATCGAAAAAAAACAAATATTGATAGACACCTCCACTACACATCAAATCATCATGCGAGTATTCAAAGAATGTAAACTTTCAAGGCCGGGGTGAGAGCTATTTTCCAGGTTTTTGTCCGTGGTCTGAAGGTTTCTATGCGTGACGTTTCGTCTAGTACTGCGGTATACATTATCAAAGGCGACGACTTATATCCGACGAACAAATTTATTACGCGGGTGTATTTCTTCATTTTCCCAACTGTGAGTCGAGTATACTGAATTACATTTACGTATATCAGGTGAAACTATATAACCTTCTCGTATTGGCGGTTGGATGACACTATAAAACTCTAGTTGGATGACACTATAAATATGAACAGAAATGAAAAGTATGAAAAGAAACGTGTTTATCAGGACAACACTCAATTACTGTGTGAAATGTATGGTGAAAAATGGTCCGTAGAATGGCGTGTATACATTTACCGCATTCTTTAACGTCAATTATACATTGTGATAGTCAGGTAGCAAACTGGGCCCGGCTAAATAATAGGTTGCAATCGGTCAGGTGTGTTTGGGCTTGATTTCAATGAATACATTTTCAATTTCTGTGAAAATATAAAAATTTGAAACTATTATAGTGTTCATTCAATTGAGAATTAAAAGCAGTGAATACTAAGAAGACATAGTAGTTAAGTAAAGTTATTGATTTGGTGTTATGTGAATGGATTACATTATATTGGAGATTGTTTGAACTTGGTGACATTTTTAGAGAGTACATTTTTGTTTTTTTTTAGATTTTATCCATTTTTTTTTGAAAATTACTTTTTTATTTTGTCTGTTTTGTCATGTTTATATATTTTTAGTTATACATTTTCTGATTTTTGAGTT
>WOGO01007540.1:0-11103 GCA_015342085.1 Leptinotarsa defecta
AAACCAATGTTTTTCCACGTTTTCTCGATGTTTATTCTGAGTGGGCGGTCCTTGTACTGGAGCTCGTGAAATTTCAAACTAGTTTTGTTTCACGACAACTTGGATTTTCAAGTCCAAGAACATTTCTGCAATAGAAATGTTCTATTTTCGCTTCTTGGATTTAAACTTCCATGGATAGCAGTATACGGTGATAAAATTATTTATTACAATCAAGCATTTAAATTCTTAGCGTTTCTTGGTATCTGTGACCAAGTCACAGCCCATGCAAAGCAATAATAGTCCTGATTCACAACATTCAACACGCTTTTCTTGGATTCGACGAACTTGGGAAGGGGCTATACTTATTAACAATCACTTCCAAATACGAAATGTTCTTGATTGTTCAACTTGAAATTATATAGTTTATTTTTTACACACTCAATTGATTTTGTTGTGAATAGATCATATACCTGCTTTATGCTTCTCTATCATTCTCAGTTGATAGTCCTTCATAATTCACCAACGTACAGGAATCGCGTTGTCACTACGTGTGAAACTTTTCCCATATCCATTGCACATATATAATTTGTATGGAATTATATAAACCACAAGATTATGAGGAGAATGTGAACTGAGGGAAACACACACTGCACTCCTAATAAAAATACATTCCCCCACACTTGCACTCCGACTCGATGAAAATGATGGAGTCTAATCTCAAACTACATGTTCAAGGTCACCTGACATGCACATATCTCAAGGTCGTGAGATGTCCTCCAAGGTCGAACCTCAAGGTCACGTACCAGGAATAGTCTGGATTCTCGAGGTCAAATTTCATGTTTATGGTCATATAGCATGCACATAGCTCAAGGTTGATCTTGAGGTCGAGATCATATAATGTGACATCAGTCAAGGTCTAACTTTGAAGTCACGTATGAAGCAAGGTTGAATCCTAACGTCAGACCACATGTTAAATGTCATATTGAACGTGTATAGGTCAAGCTCGTGAGGTATCTTTCAAGGTTAGACTTCAAGATGACATACATATTGTCCCGTTATATAGATAGTTCTGAAAATTATTCAGATATTCCTTGCTCTCAATATATGTGTTTCCGTATGAATTGACTATGCCCAATCTTTCATTTTTCAAATTAATTGTCAGCAGAATATATTTTTCACCAAGAAATTGAAACGGAATGAAAGTTTTTTTTTAAGGCGAAATTTCACCTAATATAATTTTTTCTCCAATTCATAAAATGAAGTGGCGTAGGGCCATAAAGCTACACCTGACTGTTTTTTATTTTTGGTTATTATCATGGCAGCTAAATTATTCATCCTCCATGAAAACAAATGTATGAATTTTTTTCGAATATTTTATAATATTGACAGTCGTTTACCAAGTTATTTTCTAGAATATCCAGTGAGATTATTTTATTTTCCGTGTTACTAACTGCTTCCGTAGATTTATAAGATAGTAAATATTTGAGATATTCACCAGAGAAAAAGGTGAATTTGGCCTTCGGCTTTCTGTTCAATTGTTCTTCTGCATTAGTAGTAGTATCTGCAGCAAATCATCTGAAACAATAAACTGGTTAGTTCTGGGGGCTGTAGGTAGTATGTGTTTCGATATATCTTAGGTCAGTTTCGGTGAAAATCTTCAAGATATGAATTTTCTTATGAAAGAAGTGGGTTTGAGATCCCTGGTTCCTCTTAATATACCTGTTTTAAGAAAACCACAATCTCGTTCTATTAAAGTGTTGCTCTGTCTTTTCTTGATAACGACTGCTTACCACAAAGAAAATAGTCCCATATATTCAATCAAGACGATTTCTAATAGGAAAGGACACTAAGAACTATTTTTATTGTGATTGTTTTTCATTGTGAGCCTATTTCGATTATATATGTCCTAGGACAAATGTATAGATAGGTAATTTTTTTCCTAAACTGTTTTGATTGAGCAGATTTTCGCCCGATTTACATGTAGTTACCGAAATCTCTTAGGTTTCAAGATAACCGAAAGTATCTATTTCATCAAGTACGTCATTATGATATTCCGATGATGAAATTTTAGTTATATTTTCCAACCATTCACTTGCTTCCTTGAGATCAGTTATATTGAACACTATTGCGAGTAATGCTTAAATACGGTTCCTTATTCGCTTTTCAATTATTTTGGTATTTTCATCAATAAATTGAAATATTTTTTTTTATGAAATGAGCGTCTCCTAAATACAACTTAGTTCTATTTGAGGGAAAAGTGTTTCTTTGTTTGAAAATAGTCGAAGTATGAGTTCAAATAATTCTCTAATTCCATATTATCAAACGCTTTCGAAGCCGCGTTCAAATTCGTGAAACTGAAATCGCTGAGAAACATTTCAAATATTGGCCATTCTTATTTCTACTGAAGGAATTACTTGAATTTCACAAATAATTCGTAAATTGCAAATGTATTATCTTCTCATGATATAGTTTCCAGAATAGGACAGTTTTCTTCCTGGTAAACTAACAACGCCACAATAATATGATATTTTCGTCGTCGTTTTGATTATAATCTACAACTGCATCTGTTGTATCAAAATGGAAAACTTACTAGTACAAGTCTTCGCGATCTCTAATTGTGAACTGAACATTTTGACATTTAATGGAGAACAGACTTGTTTGACAAAATTGAAACCATCCTTTTTATACAATATGAGATCGACCATACTGTTTGTGTATATATTAGCTCAGAAATTGGTTTCGAAAAAATGAACTGTTGGAAAATATTCTGAGTTGGGGTGATATCCGTTATTCCCAAAAATAATGGCGAAAGAGAAAACGATAGTTGAAATTAGGTCAAGAACGAGAACATTAAAGGACTTACTTGGATTCCTCGTGGTCGTCCGCGTGAAGAATAGCGTTGGAAAGGTACCTTTCTGAGGAGTGGATTAGGAAAGCTCCGTGTTGAAGGAAATCTTCGCTCTTGATAATGACATTCACAAAACAAAACACTTTTGATGTCCACAAATATATTTTCAATGACGATTACTTCGACACGAGCACCGGAGTTCATTCAGTTGTATACTTAACGTCAATATATCGGACAAATATGTTTTTTGGTAATACGCTGGTTTTTTGCCTTTCAGAAGGTCATGAACGTTTCTTTGGTCCCTTAATGCTCAATACAGCCCAAAATATGTATATTTACAAAGTGAATTAAACTAAATTACCATTACCACATACCATCTTCATGTCTTCTAAGAATAACTTTCTGTGATTTGATATTTTGCAAATGACCTCGCCTAATGGCAGATTTCTCAGCATTTTCTTAGCTATATCCCTTTATATACCACGCATTTTTGATAATTACTTCGACAGTATGCGAACAAAACTATTTTATTTTTCAAATATTCTGTTCTATAGAAGGCAACAGTATAACTATTATCAACATACTTTCTCAACTGATTTTGGAAAAAATATGGATGATAGTTTTTAGATACTTTTCCTTAATTACTCATAGTGTTTCATTGTTTATGATTAATATTTCCGCTGTGAGTTTCCTTATTTGGTTTCTAAGCAGCATTGGAATTTTAACATTATCGTTATCTGAACAATTTTGAACCAAATCTACACAAAATTTCATTTCATGAATTTCCCAAGTGAAGTTACAAACACCTGATGGTGCAAATTCATTTCGACGGTTATTTGGTTGCATGTGGAATGTGTTTCTGGATGTAACTGAATTGGTTCTGGTTGATTTGGAGGTGTCCTACCCCCAAATTTCTTTATTAGGTTTGAAGACATTTGGGGGTAGACCGAAGATTTGTCTCTTTGTTGGGAAGTTTCTGTTGACAGGTCATGGCTAAACATTATCAGGTTGTTTGGGAAATGAGTTTGCAGAACATAACTGAGATCCTGAGTTTCTCGTTTCGAATGGGGGTCTTTGAGGGGTGTTATAGTTGAAATTTGGAGTGTTATATGAACATTCTTTGATTATTTCCAAAATGTTGGGAAATGTTTTATGGGCTTGCCAATCTTGAAATTTGTGTGTTTTGAAATTGTGGTCTTGTGACAATCTTTGTATATTGAGGCATTATTGAAGTTCTGAAAAGATTTTGGGCATATTGAAAATTGTCTTCTTTTATAATGTAAGCTATAGCAGCTTCTGAAGAACCATCTGGATTCTTTATTCTAATCAAGCTATGTAGTGGACCTGATATACCTCTAATAAAAGTGCTTGAACAAAATTGTTGGTATCGTCTTGAATGAATCAATTTAGCAGCGGCATTGATTAATGTGTCAGGAAATGAATTAATTTTTTGGGTAAAAGTGCTTCTCAAAATTTGTAACCTTTTACCAAAATCCAAAGTAGATTCAAGTTTATCACCAAAACATCACCAAGAGCAGACTTTATCAAATCCCAAGTAAATAATTCACTTCTACAACCTACTAATAATTGAGCTCTGTTTATTAATTTTGTTTGAATTGCTTTAATTGTATATTTTTCCAAAATAGGATAATTTGCATTACTATATGTTCCAAAAAAAATCACAAGCTGATATAATGCTAGTCAAAGTATTCATATTATCATAATAATTAGGTATCGTATCGACAAACATTTTCAACATGCTCAAGGTAACTGTTGGGTTTACTTTTTGAGCAGGCAGAGTTGAATTTGAAGACTTAGTCGTCATGATTTCAGATATGGCGTCAGGAACGTTTCAAGAACCCTCGAAGTTTTTTAATAACTCCTATATATCTGTTTAACCATCATCCATAGAGTTTCTCTAAAACTGTTGATTGTTTAACTAATATCAAATAATTCCAATTTTCCTAACTAGGAAAAAGAGTTCAAGTAGAAAAGAAAGGATACTTGGACTCGCCATTGTATTTTAATTCTCCGGTGCCGCTGCTACCAGCTTATCTGTGCTTTGTTTGAAACGTCTGGCCTCTCAGATTCCTTTTTGATGCACAGGAAAGAAGAAAGTCACTTGAAGTCTCGATAAGTACCGAATAATAAATAAAATCCCACATTTTTCTAGTCTGATGATTTAACAAAAAACTAATCCATTTATTTGAAATAAATTGGAAGAGATGGAAAAAAACTGTGATTTTACTCGATGAAACAACTATTAAATTCTCTCATCATTTAAAAAACCAAAAATACACCAGGGTTGTTCACTTTTCAGTCGATTACCACAAGTTATTATGAAATTGTATTAATTTTTATGTCAATGAACTTGGAATATTAAAAGTTGGAATTGTGAATACTGAGTGTTTCTGTTTCAAAATATTGAAGTTAGGGTAGGAACATCTTTCTCTTCATGTATTTTGACAATATTTTCAAGCATTTCCTGAGTCACCGATAATAAGTGCTGAAGAAGAATTGGGTATTATTATAAAATATTCATCGGTTCAAAGAATCTTGCGCAAAATGCATGATTATAAATTCACCAAAATTCAAACATTGAAGCCTCAAGACAGTCAACAGAGAGTTGAATTTTGTGAAATTTTGTTGTTACACATTCAAAAAGATAATTTTTTTTAAATACAATTATTTGGACTAATGAATCGACATTTTCGAGAGAAGGAATTTTCTATAAAAAAAGTCATTATTGGTCCAGTAAAAATCCGTCGTCACAATACAAGCCGGATTTTGAAGAAAATTCAGTTTTATTGTTTTCTTCATGTCAATGGACAACACATGGAGGTACGTCATATACGAGGAATCATTAACATCCAAAAGCTAACTGAATATTTTGAAGAATACTCTAGAGCTCCGTCGATAATCTGCCATTTGAAGAATATCGAAAATGTTGGTACCAACTAGACGAAGCTTCTGCACATTGTACAAGAGAAATGAGCGCATAACTGGACCAACTTTTTGATGATTGGTGGATAAGGCGCTTGGGGCTATGGAATTGGCCAGCGAGATCACCCGATCACAATCCATTAGAAATTTATCTGTCGGGAATATTCGAAGAAAACATTCGAGAGATGAATTTTCAGACACGATTACCCAAACATATGAAGATTGGAATCCCAATGAAATCATATCTCTAACGACGAGAGCAGTCAACACCCACATTTTGGAGTGCTTGGAAGGGAATCAAATATCAGCCAGTTCCAGTCGATCAAATAAAATAGTCTGGAATGCAAGTTCACAAACGATATGCATATAGATATAGAGTTATGATTATAAAATGGGCATTGAAAGTTGGGGTAGACAAACGATGCAGTAACACTTAGGGAAGTCAAATAAACAAAACGAAAGTTTCCATATGTACACTGGAGGAACAATACTTCACTTGAATACACCGAAAGAACATCTCAAATCATTCTCCAAGTTCAGGTTTGTCGTTTGTTGTTCTTCTGTTCCAAACAATACATACGCTCCGTCAAGAGTTTAGTATGTTGTTTCAGAATCTTGTTTGACTCCCTCATTTCTTCTACGAGTACAAGCAGTAATTTTCTTGGGCCATCATCTTAGAATAGGGGACATTACGTATTTCAATTTCTGTTTTCAATCCCTGTATGTGTTTTTCCAAATATTTATTTTCGTTTTTGCTATATCTTTACATTTCTGTAAGTTCCCTTTGCACACTTTTTGTATCGTAAGATCTTTTTTAGATTTAAGATCATCAACTCTCATATTGAGACGAAGAACCTCTTTCTGAAGTTCACCAATATCTGTCAATTGATCTTCAACCCAACACTTTTCTTCATTTACGGGCAAGACCTTGTCACAGGTAGATTCACTGAATATATTTTTGTTTCTTCTGTAAAAAATGCATAACAATTAATATACCTCAAATTTAGTTGTCATTGACTAGAATTATGTATTATAAATGAAAGGGTTATATTTTTAAGAGTGATTAATTTTTGGGAAAGAAAGTTTTTGGCTTTCTACTACTCCATCCGATACAAAAAAATGGATGAGAGAATCTTCCAAAGAAAGGAAGGAAGTAATCAATTTGATAATAAGTAACGCTATACATGGATGTGTAGATCATGCAAAGAAGTAACTTTCAGACACAAACTGAAAGAAAGTCCTCCTGTTTCAGGAGGACTTTCAGTGTTCCTCCTTGTGGATGATTTCAACTTGAGCCCACTTGATGTTTTGTTGATAAGTCCAAACATGCTCTGCTATTCCAGATTTGCTGGTTTATCCTTGCTGTGTGTGTTTCTTGTGCTCAGCAATGCGAACTTTTAATGGTCTCTTAGTTCCACCGATGTATGATTCTCCGCACTCGCAGGGTATATGGTAAATGCTATTCTTGGAATCGCAGTCCGCGTTTCGTGGCATGGTTTTCGTGAGGCTGCTATGGATAGTGTTTCCAGATCCGAAACATGTTCTGATGTTATACTGGGATCCAATTCTTCTTACACTTTCCGACAATCCTCTGATGTAGGAAAGTACAAGTACTGGTTGTGGCGGCTTCTCTTCCTTGTGGAGCTCTTGATGTCTTCTAGATTAAGCGTGTTCCACCATCACTTTGGAGTAACCATTCCGTTGAAGGTTATTTTTTGATGATGCCTAGTTCCTTTTCGAGACTTTTCTTTGTATTACAGAGCCTGAAAGCACGGTCTAGTAGAGTCTTGATGATTTCTCTCTTAGTCGATAGATGGTGGTTGGATTCCTGATTTAGATACTGTCCTGTGTGAGTGGGTTTTTGATATACAGATGTTTTCCATTTAGTGTATAGGGATAGTTGAAAGCACTCGAATGACCTATAAATAGTCAGATCTCTGAGGAACAAGTCCAGTTATCACCCGAAGACGATTGTGGATACTAATAATCGAAACGTTGTGAAGTAACTTGGTTTGGAATATTTCAATTTCGAATTTTCATTTCTTGTTAATAATTTTTTAATTTACATTCCTGTTAATAGTTCTTTTTTTACATTTTTTGGTTGTTGCCTGTATTTTATTTCATTCTAATTTCAGTTTTTTTGCATAATATAATTGTTATTTTTCAGCTAATCTTTTAAATTTTTTACAGATCCTTTCAAGGATTTCAAATCAATGTATAATAATAATAATAAATGCTTTTGTTGAAAGGTTACTCAGTACAGGAGATACTAATCTAACGTAACAAATGGCAGAATTCAATGTCTGCGCATGATAAATCAAGACAGAAATTGCTCTTCCATCCAACCAGTAAAAAATAACTAATATCAATACATATTATCTGCAATCGAACTTAACTGAAAATAAAAAAAGGAAAGAAGGAAGAGAAGCAAAAGAAGAAAGAAAAGCAGAAAAGAGAGGTAAAAAACGAATAAATAAGAATTTGATGTTTTATATGTGAAAAATCAAGTCACAAACATAATGATAAATTTGATGATTTCTACATATTTATGGTAAAAAAATTATTATGTATAGGTGTCAACTGATCTATGTTCTAAAAGAAGAGAATCGGATTGTAGCATAAATCTCTCAAAACTTTTCTTGAAGCTACGTGGTGGAAGGGATTTTAATTCAATGGGTAACCGATTATATAAGCGTTCAATGTTATAAGAAAAAGATCTTCGAAAAAGAGAAGTTTTATGTTTAGGTGCAGTCAAAAAATGGTCAAATCTCAAATTTAGATTATGAAAATCGGTTCTAAAGGACAGTTTCATGAATAGGTAGGCAGGTTTCCCAGTGGATATGATCTTATGGAATGAACTAGCAGAATGCAGTGTGCGCCTAGCATCCATGTTCAGCCATCCGAGTTGTTCTAAGTATTGAGACACATGCTCACATCTCCTTACGCCTGTGACAAGTCTTATGAACGAATTCTTCAGTTTTTGAAGTATCTGCCTGTCAGATTTCAAGAGTTCTGGACCATAAACAGTATCAGCATAGTTGGCATGAGATAGTACCAGTACGTCGCCGAGTAATTTTTTATTTTTTTTTTTTCAAAGGATTTTTTCTCGAGTATACTAATTTTAGATTCATATAACCCTTTCTAAGAATCTGATAAACATGTGTAGTGAAACGCAGAGAATTATCGAGATAAAGACCTAAATTTTTCGCTGCAACGATTTTTTGCATTTGGCCTACCGAAGAGCATGACACAAGATTTAGATGGGTTTACAGAGAGACAATATTTACTTGATTCAGTTATCAGAGACTGCAGATCATGACTCATTTGTTCTAGCGCAATATTGAGTGAATTTTCATCGAATTGTAAATACAACTGTGTATCGTCGGCGTAACAATGCATGAGAGTGTGAAGAGGGCAGTGTGTGAACTGAGAAGTATATAAAACGAAGAGAAGTGGACCTAAAATCATTCCTTGGGGGACCCCATTAATAATTTTAAGGTTATTCGATTTTTTGTTATTGTGTATGACACACTGAGAACGGTTCAGCAGATAATTTCCAAGCAGAGTGACCACGCTAGAGGCAAAACCCAGGTACTTCAGTATTGCCAGAAGTAGAGAGTGGTTAATACGATCAAATGCTTTATAGTAGTCCAGCAATATTAGAAGACAAAGTTTATTATTGTCGACAGAACAATGTAAATCATCAACAACTTTCAAAAGAGCTGTTGTGCAGATGTGGTTTGGCCGAAACCCTGATTGACATGTAGGTAATATATTGAAATCATTCAAGTAGTTACGTATCTGCAAGTTTACAAATTTTTCAAATACTTTAGATATGGCACACAAAATACTAATTGAGCGAAGGTCAGTCAGACTCTCTGCATTGCTTATTTTGGCTAACGGAATAATATGCGAATGTTTCCAGATTGTTGGATAAATATTTTTTTGAATACAATCATTGAATAAGTGGCATATGTGAGGTAAGATAATTGGACAACAATATAATAACATTTTAATGCTGATATTATCAGGTCCAACAGCATTAGATTTAATACCTAACAGAATGGTGTAAATCTCATTCATGAAATTTGAATTTTTGGTTATTCAGCTTTGAGCTCAAAATATGATTTATTGTGTCAGCATCAGGCGTGGTGTTACTATTAACAATATCGCCGAAAAAGTTGTTGATTTTTTCAACATCCGAGAGGTGTTCAGGAATTGTCTTTTGACCTTTTTTCTTATAAACATTGAGCTTAGCTAGTTCCTTCCACAATTGTTAACTTTTCGATAGGCAATAGTTAAGATATGCCTTCTTCTCGAGATTTACCGTTCGATTTGTGAGATTCCTCAACTCTTTGCAGTATACCCAGTGATGAGGTGACTTGGTTTTTTAAATCTAGAAAGAGCATCATCTCTGAGGTTGAACATCATGAGTTTAAGGTTATCTGTAATCCAAGGTGCTTTTTTCCTAGATATGTTGACAGTTTCAAACGGTGAATATTTGTCAAAAAGTTCAAGAACTAACTTATTGAATATGGCAACTTTTTCGTCGATGTTATCGGAACTATAAATATGAAAGTTGATCATCTAATTTTCTTCTTTCTCAATAATTTTAATTTTAATTAATTCCAATTAAAAAAAATGGATGGGTGAATATTTTTGTATGAGCATTTGAATTGCAGATTGATTTGCAAATTTATCATAAGGAAAAACTTTCGGGGGAAAAATACTCTAGTATTCAATCCCACCCGTGGTCATGAAAATGAGCCAATACCATGTGTTTCGGACTAGAGCAAAATTTTCGTGGCACCATCATTGGACATTTGTCAAGAGTTTTCTAATTTTCAAATTTCAAACCAACATAGGTACATAACATTCAACAGATACATCTAATCTTACAAAAAATGACCCCCTATACAGGATCAATATTGAAAACTTCTCAGAGAACAATTATGACTAGAATTCAATATATACTGATGTTTTCAAAATGCACAATAAGCTAGAAATAGAAATGTTTGTACAACTGTCATTAAAAGTATTTTTAACAAGATTTTTTTTCGACCAAATTGCAATAAACAAAACATAATTATTCAATTTTCAAGGAAGTTTTTATCATGAACAATAGATATAGATAAAATTAAATTCTGTTACAAATGTATTATATACATATACAAATTATGAAATTATAAAACAACAATAAAAATTAATTGGCGCTCCGCGGCGACTTTATTGATTCCAGTGGCGCATTTGCTTTTCCAGTTGCAGGAAAACCCTGAAAAACCTGCAGCACCACATCATCTGAAGATCTTGATCTGCCAATGTCTTCTCTCTCA
>WOGO01007541.1:0-11103 GCA_015342085.1 Leptinotarsa defecta
TTTCGAATGGTAAACAAATAATAAGACAAAAAGTTACATTGGAAATACATTTTAGGGGCTGCGTTTTCCACCCCTTACAACCATAGGGTAAACCAAATAAATTTCTGGCTAAGTGTCTTTTAGGTAGTACAAAACGTCAGGTTAATTTCAATATTGTAACTTTTTTAGTGCTTGTGAAAAAAATTGTTAGGTATACAAATTTTATGTACCCCCTTTAAGGGGCTGTATCTTAACAAAGGATGCTCCAATGAAATTTCTTTATATGAAAGATCCTATCTTTTTTTCGATGAGGAATCACCACCTTGAATGTTTAACACTTATTTAGTTACACCCTCTATTATTCTAGCGCAAATTTCCACATTTTTTATAAAAACCAACTTCGTAATTGGTATCTTTCACCTTCTTAAGAGTCCATTAAACATATCTATTAATAATATTTCTTGCCCAGTAGTCATTTTCGAAAGAAGTCTACCAACGCTACTAATAGGAGACTACAACTAGGTTCTTCAGCAGAAAGCTATAAATAAAATTTGATATTTCATTGATACATGGATGAATCAAAAACTGGAAAAAACAATTCGACTACACCAAGGTGACACAGACTGTTAGGATGTGTGATTTGACAGTTCCAATCTTTGCTAGGATCTTCTTCTCGTGGAGACGAGGAATAACGATCTCTGGACTGTTTCGAAGTATTTGTTCAAGAGTACCTAGGGAGTTAGATCACAGTATCAAAAATTATTGAATACAAACTTCAGAAGTTTGTTCACTGGTATGAATTGTTTCGGTACCTCGACTCTGAGCAGTGCAGGATTTACAGCTACTGTTTGGGGCGACCACTTTCGGGGGCTCATTTAGTGAAATAACAATTTAGTGGGCGGAAAAAAGAATCCAAGATGATGAACTAGTTTCATCACATTGGTGTCTAATAAAAAAGTGCTTGAAATAAAATGGTAAATAACACCCGGGCTGAAAAAGTCCCGAGCCTAAGAAAAGAAACGAGTTTTAAGGTGTTCAAAATAGGCTTCATTCATCATTATCATCAAGAGACGCTCGCTCATTTCAGCGCCGCTCTAACATTTCAATACCACTTTTGTAGAACCATTTACCTTCAAGATATGCCTCAGTTTCAGCAATTACCTCTTCATTCGAGCGAAATATCTTACCGGTGAGCATTTTTTGAGGTATGCGAAAAGAAAAAAGCCACTGGAGGCCAAATCTAGAGAATACGGTGGATGTGGAAGCAATTCGAAGCATAATTCATTCAATTTTGCCCTTGTTTTGATTGACTTGGTGATATGGTGCGTTTTTTCTTTGCTATATGCGGTCGTTTCTCTGCAATTTTGGCGTTCAAACGTTTCAATAACGCTTCATGAAGGTATTTTCTGTCTCAAAATAGTCGATGAATATTAGACCACGCATATCTCAAAATATCGAGGCCATAACCTTTCCAGCGCTTTTGAAGAGGTTCACCAGTTGATCTTCAATCAGATGACGATAGTTTTGATTCCGGAGTGAAGTGATAGATCCATGTTTCATCTATTATCACATATTGATGCCAAAATTCTGGTTTGTTATGTTTAAACATTGCCAAACACTGTTCGGAATCATCAAGAGGTTCTTGTTTTTGGTCAACAGAGTTCATGCGGCACCCACTTGGTCAGAGCTGTCTCATAGTCAAATGCTCATGCAATATAAAGCCAACATGTTCTTTTGATAACTGTACAATCTCAGTTAACTCACGCAACTTCACTTTTCGATCATTCAAAACGATTTTGTGGATTTTTTTATGGTTTCTGGTGTTACTGTCTCAGTTGGACGTCCACTGCGTTCTGCATCATTAGTGTACCTACGACCACGTTTGAAGTCAGTAAACCAACGTTTCATTATTGTTTCTGATGGAACGGTGTCCTTATAACATTTTTCAAGCCATTGCTTCGTTTGAAAGGTATCTTTTTCCATCAAGAAGCACGAAATTGTTTTTGATTCATTGTTTTGAAAATAACAAAAGTAGTGTTAATCCTAACACAATAACTCACAAACTTATGAGTAGAATATCATGAAATTTCAACAACTTCCTTTTGAAGGTTAGTACAAACTGAAAAACCAGTGAATGCAATAAGATTAGCGCCATCTATGTGTTAGACCCAAGACCTTTCAACTCATGTAGTGATTTCAATTCCACTCTATTTCCAATATGAGGAACTCCAGAAGATGTTTGATTTGTTTTACAAAATGACGAAATACAAGATAGCTGCCATACCAATTTCAAAGAGTAATTAAAAAATCAATTTATTTCATTACAAGTGTTAGGAATCACACCTCATTAGTCCTTAGCTCGCACAAGTTTCTCAACTTCTGAGAGTTGTCGTTCGTATGGGGGCGACAGCTGATTAACGGAAAAATAGAATCCTCAGCAACTGTTGTAGACTTCCATCCACCGTGCTTCTTAATATCAGTTATATTTGACCCTGATTCTGCTAACAAAAAAAACAGAAGACCTTCCAAAACAGTGACCTGTATATTCCCAAAAGTGTTTATACTAATTGGGTTGGTACTGCATTCATAATTTGAGGAAAAAACTTTGATGATTGATAGCAGAAGGGCGTAATGCAACGTATTTATTGAAATAGTCAATGTTTTCTAAACAATGCAAAAAGAACGACCTATTTCCATTTTTGAATTTGGAATTTGAACAATTAATGATTTATCCATTAATTTAATGTCTTCTATTTGGCACAGCTCTTCACGACGGCAGGGTCTATATATTCCGAAAATAGTAGCAACTTTTATCATTACATATTTTTCATCTGGCGCCTCATTTATAAACCTCTGGACTTGTTTGAACGTAAGAGTTTTAAATTTTTTTGGCCTATAACTTTCATTTTTCCGCTTTAAGAATGCTATTACCTTCAAATATTTGCTTGTATTAACACCAATTTTAGCGAGCGCACTCGATTTTATCATTGAAAACTTGCTCCACAAAGTTGACGAGTTCCATATTTTTTATTTCTCTTCTAGACAGGCAAAGAAGACGGTTTTGCTGAAATTTCCTTCGACGTTTTTGAGACTACGCCAGCTAAGAAAATTAGAATATGTGATGTCGTACTGCTGAGCCCATTTTTTTGGTAACAATTTTAATGAAGCTCTTTTTGCAGCCTCTTCAATATCGTCAGGAACATACAAAAACATACAAAACTAATCATGTATCTAATTATATTTTGCAACTACCTACTGTTCTATAAACGATATTATAAAATAATTTGATGCACCAGACCAACTGAAGAAGCTACCGTGTAACGAAACGTGTCTTATATAAAAATTATTGTGAAAATTCTACAATTATGATCATCGAAAGTGCTATCCATTTAAATCAAGTAACGGGTCAGTTCATTAATAATTTTAAAATTATTAATCTAGTTTTCGTTATTCATTAATTATAATTACTGTAACAATATTAACTATATCAATTGAAAACGCAGTTATTATATTTGAACCGTTTCTCTACACTATAATGACTTATCGCCGCCTTTACCGCACACTTGTTTCTGAAAGTTTCGTCTGTACGTTATTTCATCCGCGGAAATTCGTTGTTTCTCGATTTTTAACCCGATAAATCACCCGTAACAATAACTCAATTCATTTATTTATGAAAATCTTGTGAACCGATGAGTATTCATAATTTGCAACTGAAATATGTATATAAAATTGTGATTTGTGCTCATGAATATATTTGAAAATTATGTATGTGCACACTTTGCTGGTGATTTTTTTTTATATTTGAAGAGATTTTCATAATTACAATATAAATTATTTGCAAACATTATCTTCAGTAGAATTTGACTGAAATCATAACGGGTACAGAATTAGGATATCTTTATATACCGTATATCAATCAATCTATGTTTATTCTTGTAGATGATAAATTAAATCACTTTGTTGACAAGCTTTTATTAGCTTTGGACTCGATCAATCCCTTCAAAAGAGACAGTAAGGTTTTATTTGTCAAAATGCGAATCGAATGATGAACATTTACTACGACAAAATAAGAGATTTCTTTGACAATTGATTTCTGAAATTTCACAGTATATCAATAATGAAAGAATTTCAAATGATTCAAGCATGTTTTCCTAATTATTAGGTATTGTTTATTTCGTTCATATAATTTAAATGAAAATATGATTTATATGAAATGCCCTATTTTTTTTAAATCATATCAAATAAAAAATTTGGGTTTAATAATAAGGGCTATTTTCAAACTACTAGAATGAGTAATAATGAATAAATATCATATGAAAATTCCAAAATATTCATTAATGAATAATTTCTAATAACCTTTCGAAAGTTTTAGAAGTTCATCTAAGACGGAGTTTTCATTAATTTGTTCGAAAGGAAGCGGAGAAGTGAACTTTTTCTACAAATTCCCACTAAATTGGCAAAATTTAAACAATGAGCTGTTGTTCATGACGAAGAATTTCAAGAACAAGGTTTTAACGATGTACGAGAACAAGAATGTTTCCTACTTATTCATCAAATTCAAACACCTGTTCATGAAGCTGCAGTTTCATAAGAATGTATCATCTTTCCCACCAATCGATTTCCTCGAGTCTTTGAAGCCCACTAGATACTCGTTGGGTCATCAAGAGGATTCTTCTGAATTCTTGGGGTTCTTGTTGAAAACTCTTGCAGGAGCAGGAAAATAACAGAATCAATACTCCTGACCGCTCTGGATTGAATGATTCCGTACAGTCTATTTCGTCTTGTGTTTGTAGATCTTTTGCTGTAAAAAATCCTCACTTGTTCATTTTGTAGTATATGTACAAGAGGTAGCAAAAACGTATGTGGCTTTCTGGAACTTCAACTAGCGTTTCCTAATATGACTGATAGCTACTGATGTTATGTGCCAAACTAACTGACTATTATGAGTCAACAAGTGTAGCTGAGGCACCTGTCAATCTAATAATAATACTGAGATTTTCAAACATGACTCAACCTCTGACGAAAGCACCAAACTCTTACGAAGGTTCGAAATAGATGAACACTTCAATGTATCAGACCACTATAATGCTTAATGCAGTCATTGTTCAATATGGTTCTGGCGTTGAATCTGGTCATTATTACGCATTGGTCAAAGCCGAAACGGACTGGTTTAAGTTTGATGATAGTCAAGTTACTAAAAGTTCTGGCGATGTCTTGAATTTATTGGAGCCTCTGAAGACACCCTATATTTTCTTTCTATTAAAGAGAGGACATTGGCGGATCAAGATCTTCAGATGATGCTGCAGGTTTTTCCGGGTTTTCTTGCAGCTGAAAAAGCAAATGCCCCATTGTCGCCCGGAGCGCCAATCAATTTATGTTGTCGTTTCATAATTTCTATCACTTTCTTTTTTCCTAGAAGTAAAAATTAATGTGTTCTTCAAATAGGTATGCCTAACCTATAAATTTTGAATATATTTCAATAGATACATATATTAAATGAAAAATTAAATACATTGTGTGGTTTGCTTAAAAAAATAAATACCTACCCAATTTTATTTTCTCCTGGTCAAACATTTTACCACAAATTTCATCTTCATAAAAAAAATGTAGGAAACTTCCAAAGTAAGGTAGAAGCACTCAATTTCCAAATAAGCTCTTTACAAAGATGCGAAGAGCATGCATAAGAGTTACTTTCAGATACTACAAACTTAAAAGAAAAAACCCTGTAGAAACAACTACTTTTATATGAACATTGAAATATACGAAAATCAATTATTCCTATTCAGGAAAGTAAAAACCACAAAGCTTTTTTCCCATAGACTGATTTCTCCTAAAAAATACTCTTTCAATTATTTTCTGCTTATTTCTTAGAAATTCCATTATATTACTCTCTAGGTTTCCGATAGTACATGGATTGTTAGGCGAATTAAGAATTTTATTGGTAGAAAACTGTTAGTGTAAAATTTTGCGGTATAATTGTGCCTCAGGAATAAGGAAGCATTTCTTCACACATTTACATGTGTTTCATGCTTATTCACGAATAAATTATAAGCATCGTAAAATCAACAAAGCAGATTCCTCTATTCGATCAAATCCTGATCTCCAGCAAATGCTGTATACTAATCAAAGTGATATTTACTTTGTGAGAATGCAAATTATCTGATTTCTTCGTGATAACTCATTAAAACAATTCACCGTTCGGAAATTGAGAAACTTCAATTGCGAAAGTTCTGCCTTATACTGCGTTATGATACAGACAAAACTTCAAATTGAAACAAACTAACGTTCATAAGAATAATTCCAGCATTATGAATATCTCACTAAATTAATTCAATTTTGATTAAGTTCTGTTTGGACTGAGAGAATACAACATAGAAATCTCATGTCAAGATAACTTTTCAGCTTCGTTGGAACAATCAACGAATGTAGAACGTGCATCAACACAAAACAAATTCTCGAGTATTCAGTTTCTTTTTTGCATGTGCCTAGCCCGATCCTGTTTATTGCATGAAAACCAGCCAAGTCTAACGCAATATGCGGGTATTGTATCTTCCAGACGCTTTTGCCATTAATCTTAATGTAGGGCAAGTGTTAGATAACAAATAGACTCGGATTCAGGGTTACAATGCCCCCTGAGGCGCCGACCTAGTCGGGGTGGATTTAGAACTCTCCGCGAATACATGAGCAAGTTTATTATTGGACACTGGGTGAAGAAAACAGAACACTTCACAATGTTATTTATAATCCATGCTACTCAGTAATCCATACTGGTACCGTCAAACTAAAACTTGGTTACTTTTTTTTCTGCATACGAAAGACTAGTAAAAAATATTAATTTCCAAAAAAAACTGTTCCTTTATACTTATTAGCCATGAGCGATATTGATGGTGAACAAAAAACGCTAAAACAAATCTGTAAACATATCCATTTTTTCAAATGTTTACTCTCTTATTATGTAACTTTTGTATGGGTGACGACTTCTATAAAATGCTAAAATGAAAGACTAAACTGTATTTTCATGTAGCTTTCATCAGTAAGAAAAGAAAACAATCCGAATATGTTTTTCCTTGGCATCCTTTATTGAAAAAATGAAGAACTGAAAGTTTTTCAAATTTTCCAACAAGATGGGAAAATCCAGGCTCCTACTGCAAAAGTTATCAAGATTTTCATATGAACTCTCAGCTTAAAAAAATAACTTGCACTAGCCGAATCACTCGTTTTTCCTGTATTTTCACCGCTAAATTGATACAATGGATAATGATCCTACAGATTCTGGAGGAGAAACTTTCCTTCAGTAAATTTTTTTCACTTTATTTTTGTATATCTTTATAAAAAGACTCAATCACAACAGTGGATGGAGATTTTCACACATCTCCGAAAAATTCTTATGAAGAAGTACAGCTAGATCACCCTGTACATGACTATAAATCCACAGACTTAAGATGAAACAAGAATGAAAGAGCGGGAAATACAAAATTCGATATTTGTGTACCAAAATTTATTGATTTTCATAAAATGAAAATAAAATGAAATCTGTTAAATAACATTGGAAAAGACATCACAAACTTGTTGTAAATAGTTGAAAATGATGAAAAATTTGAAATTTATTGTTGTAAACCATTTCCCTAGAAAAATGTATATATTTGGACATAAGTGAGGTTAAACATCTATTTACATGAATGTTAAGGAAATATGTATCTAAATTTTGAAGTAAGTAGCAAACTGATAGAGGAAATAGTTTTTGAGATATCAAAGTTGGAAATTTGAAGTTACAAAAATTTATAGATGGTAACTAGGAAAGTGAGAGATATTCAAGTTTTTTATCAACAAAACAAACTTTTCAAGGCGACGAAAGTGGACGCCACGCAAAATTATTTTCCCCTAGAATTGAATGAAATTTGATAGAAAAATTAGTAAATATTATACAATTATATAGAATAATAATAATTGAATGAAGTTATAACAAAACTAACCTTTATAAACCAAATACCATCGAGAAATTCAGTACGTGGAGAATTTCCAGCACAGCAGAGAAGGATCCGGTGAATATAAAATTTCAACTGCACAACAAACACTGAAGAAAAATAAGGTATTGACCTTTTTCAATACCGAGTATAAAATATATGCATATATATGAATAAATAATTTGTCCAAGAACAAAGACTGGACAATTGAATGAAAAAAATTTCAGTCCGATATTTTCGTTGAGTATAGAACTGCAGTGTCGAGGAGATTAACTGACATTTCATAAACTGTTAGTGGGTTCCGTAATTCACGTTACTTAGTTGGATATAGCATAGAACATTTTAGAGTTATTTGCTGTTCTCATTAGTTAATTTATATTTAGAAGCTAGTTTTTACATTTTATCAAACTGTTTTACATTTTCCTATATTCATTTGTGTCTTTCGAAATTTATTTAAAGGTGCGCCTGATATTCAGATTATTTTTGGGTAAGTAATATTTGTATTTGAGCCTTAATCCACCTGAGGTGTTGAGAAAAATCTCTATACATTTGAGTTATAGACTTTCAACTAAACATAAGAGTCTAGCTGAAGCAAAACTATTATTTCATTGAAGAAAAAACAACAATAAACAGCACTTTTTTCTTCGAATGGGAAAGTTTTCAGTGATTTCGTCCTTCAAACGCTCCAATAACGCTATGTAATGGTCGCTGCTGGTGGCTTTTCCTTTTCAAGATAGATGATGAATATTATACCATGCGCATCCCAAAATACTGAATCCGTATACTTGTTAGCAGACTGTTGCGTCTTTACACGCTTTGGAGTCGGTTCCATGTGCAGTTTACTCAGAAGTCTACTACGTTTTCATTCTGGTGTGAAATGGGGGGGTTTTTCTAGCAGAACAGCTTCAAACACTACTGAGAATCAAAAATTCGTTGTTGTTTTTGGTCGATTGTGAGCTCGAGCACCACTCACTTTGAACAGTGCTTTCGCACACCAAAATATTCATGCACGATATGTCCAACAGTTTCGTTTGATATCTTAAGAGCCTCAGCTTTCTCGAGATTTTTCGACGGTAACAGCCACTTTGAGGCATCCACTATATGCATCGTCCTCGGAGCTCGTTTCACCTCGTTTGAATTTAGCAAATCACTTTTCAACGGCTGATTTTTCTGGTGCACACTAAATTCCTTTTTATCAATTTTTTTCAAGCTAACGAAAGTTGCTTCACTCACAAACTAATAAAATTCGACAGCTGCGAAATTTGTACACGTGTCTTTTGAAGGTTAGGGTTAACTGAAAATCATATGGATTTAATACTAGGAGAGAGCGTCATCTGTGTGTTAGCCTACGAGCTTTTTAGCCTATCTAGTATGTGTCTCTTCTTTTTACTTGAAAAACTGAGAGAGAGATAGAGATCCCATTTTTCTCTCAATGTGAGGGTAACCCATTTGAAAATAAGACCCCCAGGTGGAGTAAATCTGGCCTGTTCCAAAGCAAATTCTCACCAAACGATTGATTTGTGTTTTCTCCTTTGGGGATAATTCAATCGAAAACAAAATTGTATTCAAGTTGGTCCTTCTAGACAGTCGAATTATTATTCATTTTGAAATCAGTTGTGAAGAGATTTTACAAAGGAGAAATCTCTGTATATTTCAGAGGAAAACCGTTAGTGCTGATAGCTGTCATCTATTAAGCTGGAATTACATTATTGTGTTGTGGTGTGTTGTGATGCTCTCTGACGTGAAGGCGGGTGTGCATACTATTCTATCGTATCGGGGCGCGCTCTGACGTTATTTCGAGTCAATACAGTGGTGGCATTTGGAGTAAACGTACGCGAGCATCTACAATGTTTTCCTCCGATTCGGTTAGTGATATTCAAGAAAACCTTGCGTGTCTGCTAATGTTAAGTTTACTTAAAAAGAAAAGAAAGAGAAAATATTTGGTTCATCCAGTAAATGATCTGAGAGGTAGCCGAAGCGAAAATCATTTACCAGCGAAAGAACTAAAGTGAGATGAAGAAAGATTTTATCAATATTTCAGGATGTCAAAAAATCAATTTGAAATTTTACATTCTATGATAGAAAATGATATTAAAAAATACACACCCGTATTTTCTTACAAGTTCATAAGTTCGTCCGACGTCTTGTGCACAAATAAATGCAAACGACTATTATCTAGCTAGTTAGCGCGTCAGATTAGCAACATACTAGGTTTTTGGGAAAGAAAGTTTTTGGCTTTCTACTACTTCATCTCGATACAAAAAAAAAGATGTGGAAATCTTCCAAAGAAAGAAAGGAAGTAATCAATTTGAAAATAAGTAACTCTATACATGGATGTGTAGATCATGCAAAGAAGTAACTTTCAGACACGAACTGGAAGAAAGTCCTCCTGAAACAGCTACTTTCATATAAACATTGAATTATACATACACACTAGACAATCTGTCTTCAAGCATTCTCATACTATTTATATGAAATGGGATGTACCTCCTTAAGGAAACCATGTTTCGGACTTGAACGATGCAAGTCTCACGGAACATCTGACCTAAGTATTACAAAAGCTAACACATATAAATCAATAATTGAAACACCAAGTCAAACGTTCCCCATTAACGGACGAATAGCTTTTTCATCCATCCCACCCCAGCAAGGTAGGGGTACCCCAGTACTGATGTCTGAGGACCTCATACCGCTATCCCTACAGTCATGAACTCATTTGATCCTTCTCGAGATCAATAATCAGCCAAAAGGGTAAGGAAGCTGGACTCCAACATGAATGAAACAAAGATGACCTTCCTCCACCTAGGTCAAACGAGAAGAATTATAAAAAAACTATAGGAATTATATGAGACTTTTAAACTGACGAGATCCCTTGCCTAGTCAGTGTTATCTCTGAAGTGTACATTAGGATCACAAAATGACTGACAAAAAAAAAAAGGATACAGCGACATAAGGCAAATTAGTGGCTAGAGGATAGGACAAGTTAGTAGTGGCTGAAAACACACATATCAAATTGGATGGTAATTAAATCAACATATCATGCCAGGTTATACAGAAAATCACTGAAAAACAAAAAACAATTTCAATAGACCAGGGAATCCCAAAAAGTGAATAAAATTAAGCTAATTTCTCTAAACAGCAAAATTAAAAGGGTCATTTC
>WOGO01007542.1:0-11102 GCA_015342085.1 Leptinotarsa defecta
TTCATAAAACGCTATAAACCGTTGTAATTCACATGTTCACAAAAACGGATTCGTAATAGTGCTGATTTGGAAGATTGAGAATTCCGTTTTCTTATCTCTTCGGAGGATATTTGTATCAGTTTTTTTTTCAACTGTATATGAAAACGTCTTCGAATTATTAATCGGAGGTGAGTTTTCAAGTATTATTCCTTGTGTCATCACAGGACTACAATATATCCCATAATACAAGGAATCCAACAATAATTTAATTAGTTTTGTTAACTCGCATATTCTATTCACAATAGCATACTGTGAAGTGTGACAGTTTTCCTTCTTCGAGCATTCATGAATATTTAAAATTACTCGCTGAACTTGAACATGTAAACTGATGTTTTTACACTCGACGCGCGATTAGCTAACAAGGTTAGCATCTTCAGGAGAAGCAAATTGATACTGAATCTAAAAACAAGGGTTAGCTGCAAATTAATTTGTCCGCTTTTTATTCTATTGTTGATAAATTAATTTGCAGATAGTGGTTCCACTAGTTAATTACCGAAAAATCAATTAGGATAATCATCATTTAACAAGTCTAAAGACCAAAAAACTTTAGGTATATAAACAACTAACCCTTGTCTTTAGATTCAGTATTAATTTGCTTCTCCTGAAGATGCTAACCTTGTTAGCGAAACGCGCGTCTAGTGCAAAAATATTAGTTTGGTGTTAGGGTAATTGATCTCTAGAAAAAGTTTTCAACAATCGACACTCACTACCTCACCTAATCCCACGAACACACGGCACTGATGAAGAAATATTGTGAAACGAACAAAAAATTAGTATTCAGCCAGTCCAGCTAGCCGAGCCTTTGTTCCTCAACCACATTTGATAGCACGTTTACTAACTATCTGGGCGACTAGGGGCCACAGGCAAGAAATGTTTATGACTGTACTCTTATTTTTATTGCCGTTCCAATTGGGAATGGATAGACTATATCCTAAAAATTATCATAATGGAAAATCTAGATTTTCAACCTAACGACACACTTCTATTCAGTATCATATATAGGGATGGGAAATCCAAAATTCAAATGCATTGATATCCAAAACTGGACAGAATATCTTCACATGTCCTTTTAACGGGTTTTTAAACTCATAGTACTTTTTTCGATAAATTTTTTCGAACTAACCTGTATAGTCACTAGTATATTTTTGAATCAATGGACAAATTCAATATATCTTTGTTTATTTAGCAACTGCAGAATGTATAACCATTTTTCATGTCACCAACTGTACATTAAATTGGGATTTGGATTATTTATTCATCACTAAGATGAATTAAAGTGAGGATGCAATACGACAGTTTGAAACATAGTAGTAGAGGTTTTTCCTAATGGCTAACATACATAATCACAAGTAAACTAACCGCAGTGGTTTACCAGACGAGAAGATTAAATCGTTGAGGTGCTCTTGGATTTTATTGACTGGTTAACCACTAAATGTTATGCTAGTTCCTTATCTGAAAATAAATATATTTTGTGGTCAAAACAGAAAGTTGAACATATTTTATATTTCAAGATATATGAATTTAACAAAACATTACATACGTAGATTGTTGAAACAGTTATTTTTAACTTAGTAGCAACTGATTGATAGAAAACTAAGCAGAGAAATTGATTATTATTGAAATACCTTTATTCAGTTTGAATATCTTTTCGCCTCATAAATGGTTTGAGCACCAAACGAGAATACTTAAGTATGCCATTCATTAGTTCATTAGTTTCGATTATTAGAATCCACAATCGTTTACCTGTTGATAAATAAATAAATATTTTCAAAGCGTAGAAAAATATTATAGTCTAATCGTGACTATCTCTCCGAAATATCCCCGGATGTTTTGAACGATATATAGGTATTTCCTTTGCCAGAATACTCGTAAGTACAATAGTAACTACTCAAGTCCTCATCCTAAATGTGTACTTTAAGAACTTTGAATCTTTGAAGTTATTCAAATATTGTACTTAAAATATGTTCAGTATTAAAGTATGAATTTTATGAGTACCCATTACCAGTAAGTTGATTACAGTAGTATCAATATTTGGGTTTCTCCTATTATTTTTTCATCACATATATTCCAACAATCTTGTTCCCTGAACCGTTTTATGAAATTCGATTGGATGTCAAATTTTTTTGAACATGTTTTGGATTGTCCATAAAATACTACCCTCCTGAAAGCACGCCCTATTTTGTACAAAAGTCCACTGAATGAACAGGGTATATTATCAGAACATTGTTCTCTACGTAGACGGTGTCCAGTTGTTTTCTCAGACGAAACCTTAACAACGGTTTTTCCTGGTGTATTTTTCGAGTATTCTCAATATATCTTTTTCTGAGCTGATACCATACCAAAGAATTTGGTACCCCGAGAGCTAATTCATGGTCCATGATCCGTGACTATCACTCAACATATTTTAAACAAATTTTTTTATGACAAAAGTCGGAGGATTCCTTCAATTATTGACGCGTGCTCAGACCCGTTTTTATGTTACATTTGAGTTCATCAATGCCCGAAGTAAAACGTGGCTGTATTTAAGAAAATTGATCCACTCATTAAGTTGAAGACTAATTAATTTTTCCTTCAAATTGCAAGGCTGCTTATGAGTCTGTCTGGAGAAGGGGTATGTATCTGTATCTGCCAAATAAAATTCAGGGATCTAAGGCAAACAGGTTAGATATATAGGAATATAGCTCGATGAGTTTCCCAATTCAGCTTGAAGTAACTCAAGCTTGCCACTACAAGTTATAAAGAGGTTACATTCAGAAGTGTATCTGCTACTGTTTGTTAATTTAATTGCACCCGTTATTTCTGAACTAGAAATGTTTGCACCCTCTGTATTCTATTGATATCATGAATTAAACCATGCTTGGGTATAAAAATTGTACATCATGGTTGGTTTCAGTATATGTTCCTTTCTGTTGGTTCGTCAGGCCAACATGAGAGCTTCATGTTCGTTTTTTTTTGTCGTGTGCTTCTACTCAACATATTATTTTATTTTCACTGGAGAAGGTTGACTAGGTCTTTTGCATTACCCAGTATTTTATATTCAATTTGATCCAGAAGCCGAAGTAACTCATCCATTAGAATGCAGTGGGGACAATATCCCTCTGAGTGCATCCCTTTGCTACCCGTGTAACTATTATTTTCTCCATGATGATGGATATTGTCAAATATGTTCTGAACATGCAATATATCTAGAGACCTTAATATCGAAGAAAAGAAAATATCTTGAGGTATTTATTTCTCGGTTCTTGAGAACATTTTCTACTTCGACATAGAGCCGTTTCCATTGACATATTTGACCTATATGTATATTAGTCTTGATGCAGTGATCCGTTAGCCAATGATAGGTCCCTAAATGTTTGTTGATTTTTTTATTTGAATGTTTTTGCATATAACATGATTGATCCCGAAGTCTTTGCCGAATCTAATTAGATTTTTCCTGCTCATGCTCATGACTCTTGAAATATATTGACTGTGAATCGTGGAGAGTTGGGTCTGCGTTCGACATCATCGCTGGCTTTGCCAGCATTTATGTCTTTCATCAACAATGTTTCGCAATTGATAGAAATGATACTTCCAGTCTCCTTTACCAATATAATAGATAATTTAGCCGTAGAAGGCGAATCTATTTAGTGTTTTCAAACCAAAAGTCATGTGCCTAGGGATCTCAAATCACTTCAGAAAGCATGGGACGAACCTTCACTAGAAATCACTTCTAACTCCATTTCTTCATCTTTGTCATCACCCCCTGAAAAGCTCGTCTCAAAGCCGTCAATATTAACGAATCTGGTGCTTGAGTGAACGTATTACCTGTGGCTACTCTAGGAACACTATTAGATAGTGATACTTTCAGGGTAACCATTGGACTAAGATTGGATTTAGTTATTTGTACTCCTCCCGAATATATTTGTGGTAGTAAGGTAAATGAAAAAGGTACTCATGGTTGAAGCTGCAGAAAGAGTTATGGACGTTTTCCAAAACATAACTAAGTCAACGACATCATAAAAAGGGCCTTGATATCAGCCGGGATAGCTTCTATCCTAGAACCACTAGGTACTAGTCGTGATGATGGCAAACATCCTGATGGAATGACCCTTGTTCCCTGGAAATGTGGCAAAGCTGTCGTTTGGGATTTCACATGTGCGGACACATTGGCTCCATTTCATTTATTTGGAAAATCAAAAAATGTAGGTGCTCCTGCGTTAACCAATGAGAAGGCAAAACAGCAGAAGTATCGAAATGCTGGAAATAACTTTATATTTCATCCAGTGGCTATAGAAACTTTCGGTGCATTTGGCCCCTCATCACTAAATTTTGGTCATGAACTGGCAGAGGGATGACTGAAGAAACTTAAAAAAAAAAAGATGTACCACCTTTCTGATCCAAAAAATTAGTTTAGCTATATAGCGTCGTAATTCAGCTTCTGTTTTTGGCACCATTCCATCATCATATTCACTGGATGAAATTTTTCTTCATTCCGTTGTTTCCAAATCATATTTATATCCTAGTCACGATGACAGATTGTTACCTCATAAAACCTCCCATATTTCTTGTGATACTCCGCATAGGTTTCCATCAGAAGATAGAGAGAAACATGAACAAGTTCTGGAACTATCTTCTTCTATCAAATTCAAAATGTCAGCCATATCCAATTCACTTTTAGGCAGTTTAGCTTCGAATTCCTTATCCCACCGATCCAATAAAGGGGTGAAAGATATCATTACTAGTATTTCTAGTATAGAATGCAGTTTAATCGAAGCATTCGCAGAAGTTATTAAGGAATTGTGATAAGATTCATCTGATATAGTAATAAACACTGCCTACTTTAAAAGTAATATTCAAAGATTTGCCCCTCGCTTCATGGGATCTGCCCATCAAGAAGCCCAGGAATTCCTTCAATATCTTTCAGAAGGTTCACATGAGGACTTCAATAGAATTACTGAGAAACCTAAACCGATTTTAACGAAGGTTGACGACAAATTGAGCGACAGCAGAGTCCCGGCTGAGATATTTGAACATGAACAACTCTAAGATTGTAGACAATTTCGTTGGTCAATTAAAATACACTGTATGGTGCACACACTGTGGACACTCATCAGTACTCTTCGGATCATTTCTGGGATTTGTCTCTCCCCATACCACAAAGAATTGGTCACAATGCTTGGATTCCTTCTCAAGAGAGAAAACTCTGGATGAAGATGAAAAACCAATGTGTTCGATATGCGAGGAAAAAAGAAAATTCACAAAGAAGATATCAATCCATAAGTTTCCCCGTATTTCAGTAATTCATTTAAAAAGATTTTCTCCAACGGAAAGATTCAGATGCAAATTGAATGTTGCCATTGACTTTTCTTTAGAAGAATTAGATACAAACAATTATGCAGCAGACAAAGTGGCTCCTAGTCGTTATAATCTATATGCACTTTCGAATCATAGTGAGACTATTTACAACGGGTATGACACAGCATATTGCAGACACCCTTGTAGTAGCATTATATCGCTTGTGAGTGAGGAGGCATATGTCCCCTTTCATGAACAGGGGGGAACGAAGCGGGTCTTTTGAGGTGTTTTTTCTTTTTCTCTATTTATAAACTAAATTCTGTTAATTTATTTGTAATTCATGATTGTCGGCTTTGATTATTGTAAAAATTTCAAAAGATACTAAATTACCTGAAATTTTTTGAAAATTATGAAATAAATTCATTAATTAGGAAATTGAGTCATTACTTGCTGCTATTTTTGATAGTTGAACTTTTTTTTTTTTGTAAAACTGTTCTCCATAACAATATGTGACTCCGTCGAAAAAATCAATTAGTTTTATGCGTATTCAAATAGTAGGTCTGTTGTCTCACTTTAACATGAATACAACATTCAAACAAAAATATTTCATTCGTAAGTCAAAACCAATGAAATTGAATGAATATACAATTTTTAACGGCGTTTGTGGACTTTGAAACGTGTTATATTATCCCATAATTCTTGCCGCTAGTTAAACCCGTTTTCTGAAAATAACCATTTCCATTATATAGGTCAATGTTTATAAATTTCATTCAATGACTACTGAATAAATAAATCGTACATGAAAGTTAAACAATTCGCATCTGATAAGGACCTTCTTATTGTTGAATCTATTTACTTCGCATTTCTCTGAGTACTAAAAATAACTTACTCATTTGAATGAGACAGAGACTGAGCTACTCGAATAAAATCAAAATACTCCATAGTATTTACATGAATACGTTAGTTTTCTATTAATCAAGATACTAGCTTATTTTGCTTCCCATTGAACTTTTGAAATTACCCGGCATATCGACCCGAAAGTTTGAACTTCAGAAGTTTGTCAAAAAAATAGTTTCAATAGAAAAACCGTTTGCAAATGTCTGCTAGCCTCGTGAGATAAAAAAGTATATGTAAATGAAATACGACGCAGAAATGTTACAATCGTAGAAATTTACCATATTTTTTTTTCCGAAAACAATATACTGAACAAAAACAAAGATAAACGAAACACAAGAGGAGAAAAAAATGGAGAGATTCTGTAAAAACGTAGAGAAAAATTGAATTTTTTCAGAAATAATAATCTGAAATAACTGATGACTGACTGAGCAGTTATCCTGAATACTATGGCAATTTTAAGGTTCGCTGCTGAATAGGTGGCCAAATCAATACATTCTTATTCTTCAATAAAAGTGAATATTCATTTCATGATACACCTGATGTAACCATTCACTAATATAGATTTGAAATCTCTTTTTGTAAGTGTATGTAACACCAGACCATTATTAATATTATTTTCTTATCATTATTTACCACTGTCGTTCGAGCAATTTAGTGGATCACTTCTTAAATTTACTTTTGATGCTTTCATTCACCAATTATACAGTGCTTTTCAAGATGGCGTAAGACAAGTAAGAAACTATTGAGATACTACTTTTCCCGGTCGTTAGATTGGCCGTCGAGGTCCTACTGAACGGCCAGCCCACTCGCCAGATTTGACATCTTTGGACTTTTTTTATGAGGCTATTTGGGGCAAAATGTGTACGAAATTGAATCTGCTTCAATATTGAATATATGGCAGAGAATAATAAATAGTTGTAGAGATATTGACGTTACTGTGTTCGAAAATGTTCAGCGTGAAATATCAGATGGGCTGTTCATATGTCAAGAAGTTCAAAGCAACCATTTCAAGCATCTTCTGAACTGACCTCAAGCTTATTACCTCATATTATGTAGTTAAATGTCAATGTATTCAGGCAATTATTTCCGCCATTTTGTAGTAATGAAGATATTGACATTATATTCTAGGGTTGTGAAGCATTTGTCAGGAGCTCTAAAAATATATGTCACAAGAACCCCCTTTCCATTTAATATTTTTCCCCGATGGCGACTGGGCGATATCTGTCAATTTCACTTTAAAGTAAAGTATTCAAGCATTAATTTCATTATCCAAATTTCAATTTTTTGATTGATCCGTTCAAAAAATAGAAGAGGGGATCATTAAAGAAATGCAAGTTTACCTTATCTCAGTAAATTTTGGGTTATCAACATTTTGTTATAATTATTGATTCTGAAATTACTTGAAGCCTTTGTATGAAATAAAAATAGAAATTTTCTGACAGTTCTTCTGAATTATTATTCATAGGTGATTTTATAATCCAAATTCTAAAGATTCATTTTTTGAAGAAAGTGATATTGGTGATGATTTACTGGAGAAACAGTTTTCAGTTTGAGTCAATTCCAAAAAAGGAATTGGCTATAAATGATCGAAAACTGATTGAAATAATTTTGAAACTTGCTTGTTTTCAAATCAAGCTCCATAGAATAAAATTCGTTCGTGACAAAATTAAAATTTTTCTTTTGAAATCGATATATTTTGCAGCGATATCTGAACAAAGAAACTAACTTTCACAGCATTTTTGTTATGGTGGGCATGTTCACAGTTACTTCATTTTTGTTTTAAATAAACTACAGTATCACGCTACATTTTCGTTTTATCGTTGGAAATGTTAAAATTGTGCCAAATACAAATGCATATTACCTGGCAAGTGTCAGTTTGATTATCCCCAGCGCAAATCATCATATCATCCACAATCCCTCTAGCCAAAAGAAGTTTATTGGAAGACTTATAGGCAGCTTGACACTTATCATGTGGGGCAATTGTCAAATTAGCTTTCAAGAGAATATTACTTGAATCTCCTTGGAATTCCACTTTTCCCCATCCGGTAGCTAACATGACGTTTTCCTCGTGTTGTCTCTCAGTGAGCAGACACGCCATGGATACGTATTCCGTTTTGTTTATTGGCCTATCCAGTTCAACTAGACCAATGTCGTGGTATTTCGACGGAGGTTCATACCTTGGATGAGGAATGCTTCTTTTTATTGTGAATTGTTGGGGATCTGCCTCATCAGTGTCAGTGGAGAGGTCCAAGTCACCAAGTCTAACGTGTTTCGGAGATCCACTGAAAGAATTTGATGTTGGTAATAGTGAATATTCAAGTTACTGGGCTGTATAAGTACAGTAGGTGTAATGAAAGGAAAAGTAAATTGAACTGATTTCTGAAATAAACTGAATAACTAAAAATTAGGCAAGATTGAAACATGAAAAAAATTGAGCCTGTCAAGTCTTTAGTGCGAAAACTTGAGACTGATTTCAGTTTTCTCCGAGTACTGTCCATTTTTTCCTGGTGGTGTTTCATTTCTAACTCAACAACTATACACATGATTAACAACTCGTACTAACTACAACGACAGAAACCATCGCCCAGATTCACGGAAGACCTGCTAAACAACAATCGTAAGGTTGTAATGGTAGTGGTGGGTCTACTAACGGGGCATAGCTGACTCAAGAAACGTACGAGCAACATGAGTCTGACAGAAGAAACCCAATGCAGGTTCTGTGGAGAAGAGGAAGAAACCGCACTGCATGTGATCTGTAAATGCGAAGCGATAGCAAGGCTGAGACACGCAAGATGCGGGGAAGAGAAACCAGAGGCTGCCAGCTATATGAAGGGGTCAGTGTCAAGGCTATGGAGTCTCAACAAAGATATCAAGCTAGACAATGAGCTTTATCAACCAAGAAGCATCACAATAGATCTGAAAAGGTCGCAGTGAATCAGGCCATGGGCTAGCTCCCCAACAATCTAATCTGATCTAAATGCAACGATAGTCCTCCATACACTGTACAACATGCATATCGGAAAGATGCTGAAGTGACGCCCGATGGCTCATGCTTACAACCTTTGGGTACATAACACCTGGTTTCGGAATGAGGACTATAATTTTTTTATTGACGTTACAGTCCTATTTGTAACATTATTGGATGAATATCATTTACTTCCTGCGTCCTATCTGATTGGAATTAATTTACGGCCCATTCAATTTTCTCCAAATATGTTACTCAAATTCAGAACAGCCAATCATCCCAGAACGCCCGGTTAGGGGGCCCTAGATCTGAGTTTGTGCTGGACTCCGGTGTTTTTATAATTTCTGACGCGGGAAAGTACACCCGAAAAACTCTTTTCCTGCTTTTGTGTACTCTTCGGTATTCAATTTTGAGATCCTGAGATCCTTTCGGGAGAATCTTATAGAGATTGGCGCATACTGGGACTATTCGAACTCCTCGCAGTCTTCCCTATATATTCCCCTTGTATTTTCTCAGAGCCTTGTTGTATTAACTTTTTTTTAAGTACAAAACACAAGCACTACAGGAATATTCTTGAGGCGTTCTCAGAGCGGTGCTTGTGCGAAAGTAGCGATTCAAATCGCAGCGATTGAAATCGCTGGAGATTAAATCTCTTCGGGAAAACGTTCCCAGGAAGTTTATTTCTCATAAACGCAGTTCTCCAGATGAAGTTCTTAAACAGTGAGGTTAGAGGTGTTTTGAACATCAAAACGATGAGCGACATGATTGTGCCAAGACATATTGGTGTCCATTTCAATCCCAACAATAAAAAGAGGGCTAGAGACAATATGAATCCCTGGGGAACACCAGTGTTGATGGTGAAAGTATTCGAGAGATATCCATCGACGGCCATTTGCAGAGAACGTTCTTTAAGGAAGCTGAAGAGACATACACAGAAATGATCCAACAAGCCATAGCATCAAAGTTTGGCCAGCAAACCTTCATGCCACTTGGAGACCTTCTGTATTAATCCCATATACCTGATTTTCTCGCATTTTCAAAGGCTTTTCTAGTTTATTTCATTATCCATGCCAAATCTTCATTTCACGAAGGAAAATTCCTGGTTGACTATGGGAAAATATTCATTGTATGGATAATAGTCCCCAGTAATTGGTCTGCTGCCAACTTTTAGTATGTGTATTATCTATTTTGAAACTCTTTCGGTCTAAACAAGTTTTCAAGTCTGACTTATAGATTATCTCGTTTGTTTTCCAGGTATGTGACTCGAGTATTCAAATGGCACTTTATTGTGAGATTTTCACTGTTTAGTCTTCAGTGAAAATTTCAAAATAAAGTGTTTCTTGAATACGTTAGTCATGGATTTTCATTAAGTATCGGCCAATTCCATCGGCGTTCCAACGAAAACTTGACCTCCCCTGTAAGTCAGAAACGGACGTGTAATCGAAAATTCCAAAGAACACGTCATTTTTTATTTCTAGGAGGACTAATTCTAATATGGAAATCATACCCGAAACTTTACTCCCCTGCGGTAAGTAACTATCCCCCTATTTCTTTCAATGGCATGGGGGTTTGAGTGATACATCATTTGAAAGGTCTTTTGTCCCTCTATTATTTATGTATTTTTTCGAAATTGGTTCATTCGTTATTGAGAAATCAAATGTTGAACGTTTTATTTAAGAATAAACAAAAAATTCGCTGTCGCTCATTTTATTGAGGAAATCAACAAAAGTAATATCAATGACAACACAATCAACGGATAAAGTGTTCAAAATGACCTCCATCTAGTTCCATACAATAATACAGTCTACTTTCGAAAGCGTTCCTTACATTATTGAATATGTCCGTAGTCAGAAATTGGCATTCCGGAACAATTCTCTGACACAGGTCTTCTAGATTTGTAGAATTCATTTAATTAGTAGCAAACATT
>WOGO01007543.1:0-11102 GCA_015342085.1 Leptinotarsa defecta
TCAGTTCGGACTTCCATTGTCTAATATAATATAAATTGATTTGAAATCCCTGAAAAAAACAAAAGATTATAAAAGATTAATCTAAATATAAAAATATGAACTGATGAAATACACGGCGAAACATGGTCAACCACCTTCAAACAATCATATACATCTAAAGCACACATTAACATATCCACATCCTGATTATGACAAGTAAATAAAAGTCTCCAGATGATTGAATTATGAATTTTCCAATAATCCTTTTTGTTACCCGAAGCGATACTTCAACAATTTCTTGCTACCTACGCCCGTGTGTTTTTTTATGAACATGTCGTTTCGTTGCATCCTTAGTAAGGCATCTAGTCGGCTTCAGAACCATCGTCAATGGGTCGCTGACCAATCATTATTTGTTTTTAGATTCCTTCAGCGGAAGTCCGTGGGATTATTAATAACGCAACACATGACAAAGTCGTATTTTATTTCATTCAGTAAGTCAGGTTTACTACACCATGATTTTTTACTGCCTTCAGTTCGATTTGATTCGGGTCAGCGGACTTCTGTCTTGAAAACCTGAAACTTTTTGAAGAAACAAAAATACAATACAATATAAAGAATGATCCGGAAAAGAATGTAGGCACTCGCTCACATATATGATTGAAAAAAATAAATTTTGGAATGGGATTCATTTCATTATTGTGTATTGACAATGTTTTAATTATTTGTTTATTATAAACAGATTAATTAGCTATAATGTGTTCATGTTCTGATTTGAATTGGAAGCAAACGAGAAAGTAGATTGCTTTTAACGGATGTAGACTATGTACGAGGACTGTTCAAAAAGTAAGGTGTTGGTACACTCGTTTGAAACACATGCTGTCCAGCATGTTCGGCATTTGCGATGGTAGGATTTAAACTGACGGAAATTTTGTGTGTTCTTTGGGTGCCGCTCAAGTCCATCCACGACTTTTCCTCAATCAGTGTCTAGAACTAGTAGACGGCGGAAGGTACTGATCCACTTTGAATTAGTAGGTCGTATTGGAATTTCGTCGTGAAAATTGCGTTTTCAAAAATGTTTGTTTATAACTATATTTATTGCATGAGAATATACTACGTCTTCAGGTTGCGGCAATCAAGATAAAATGGCATATTGCTACGAAAGAGAACGTTTCTTGACGGAAACAGAACTGGAAAATGCCTTACCTGGTGACTCAGGGAGTGAAATACGGATGAAAATACGGATAGTAATTATGAAGAAGACTGCCTTGATGAAGATACAAATTTGTCACATTTCGAATGGGAAATAGATGGAGTACAATTCCAAGGAGCTGTGTTGAAATTGTACTTGTTGTGCTTGATGTTTTCAAATGGTTTTTCGAAGATATTATATTATACCAGATAGTTGAGTATACTAATCAAATGATACTACAAAAGGCAATGAAGTATAGAAATCAGAACTCGGCCACAACAAAAACCAATAAAAATGAAGTAATGACCTTATTAGGAATACTTTTTTTCTCAGAGTCTATGAGAAATAACCACTTGAATACCGGCCTCATATTCGATCCCAATATACCAGGAAATATTTATAGATCTGTCATGAGTGAAAAACAATTAAATTTTCTCTTGAATTGTCTACGGTTTGACGATAAAACCACAAGGCCTTCACGTGAAGAGTCAGATTTTTTGCTCCTGTAAAAGAGATATGGAATCGATTCATATTGGACTGTTACAGGAATCATAAACCTGGGTCATTTCTGACTATTGATGAATTTTGGGGTTTCGTGGGAGATGTCCTTTTAGGATATATATGCTATTATTATGGGAAGTGAAGAGCAAGGAGTATTACAACAGAAACAAGAAAACTGCTTTGTAACACTTCTTCGATCACCGTCTTTTCTTTTTCTGTTGTTTTTTTCACTTGAGGGTAACCAATGGGAGGAAGAGAAAGGCCAAATCTGTGTTCGAAACAATTGCTCACCGAAATGAACCATCAGCGAACGAATAACAAGTATGCACTGGTCCCATTTCTGGTGAGACGGTTTTGATCAAAAGATTGAAGGGTTGATTGCAGTTGATTGAAGCGCGCGTCAATCGACTGACTCAATCGTTTGATTAAGCAGATTGATCGTTTAGGGCCACCTTCAGAAATATCAGCTCTTGATCCTCCATATCTCTCGAGTGCGTTGTTCCAAATATGGGTGGCATACAACAGAAGGTCGCCTACCATGATGATCTCCTACTACGTAGTAACGGCTCCATCGAACATTCATAATAGAAATCTGTCGGAAATTAATATACCACAAAAGTCAGATGGATAATTCTCAAAAACACATTATCCTGATCAGAATAATATATAGCACAATTCCAATCTAAAAGCCTTCCATTTGTATGATTCAATTTATCTGGTGTCTGCATATTGGAAACGCATGTTTGATATGAAATCATTAGTATTTTAATTTGAGCATTCGGAGTCAAATAAAATGGGGCAGCATATGTAACATAACCAGATATTATATACAATTTATAATTTGGGACGGGGTAAACAAAGCTTTTCATTAATTTACAACGTAACATGCAGCTGAACCGAAAATAAACAAAACACTGAACAAAATAGCCACTGTAAACAGGAAAACTAATGTCAACACAACACGGAACTGGGAATCTGCTGAATCGATCCGATATATTATCGCGAATATATTGCCAACTCGCACAACTCCAGAAAAACTAAATCAAATCAAGTTTGTTTTTGTTATTTCCAGGAAACTTCTGTCGAGACAGAAAATACCTGAAGCGTGCTGACCACATCGTCTACATTGTGGTCGCATAGATGGGAACTTTTCGATTTGAGAAAAGGGTATTATATTAATATGGAATAACAGATTTTTCTACTTCACAGACGTGATTTCATTGGAAATTTTCTTTTTCTGCAATTCATGGAATCGTACATTTCTACAGGGTGCTGAAGTTTCAACAAAACATATTCACTAATGAAGAAAAGAGAATTGAAACTTTCCATGTCTTTACCAGTTTTATTTGTAACTAACGTTACTGCAGTTTCGTTCTATAAGGACATTTTCAAACTTATATATTGAACATACATTTTTAACGTAATATCGAAAGGATCAGCACTTTATTATTCCAAAGAGAAAAGTGATGCGATACTGTTTTTCCTTAATGTTTAAATTATGTTTGAAATCTTGGTTCTCTTCTCGTATTTTTTCCGTTTGGCGTACGGTTACCGTAAAACTATATTTATATTCTCAAAATTCCCCGCCATGTATGTCTGTCTGTCAGTCTGTTTGAACGCGATGAACTCAAAAACTCCCATAAAATTTTTATTTATTTATTCATTCATTTATTTGATATTTAGTATCCATAATCAGTAGGTGATTCAGAATGACATGCCTAAAAATACTTTGTGGTAATATTCAATCTACTTTATTGAGTAAATCGATATTTGTTTGAAGGTGGTTGACAATGTTTCGTGGTCTATTTCAACAGTTCGGACTTCCATTGTCTAATATAATATAAATTGATTTGATAACCCTGAAAAAAACCCAAAAAAAATTAACCGAAAATAACAATTTATCAAACAAGATACTGAAATTACAAAGAAATAACATACAACAACAAGTAAACAGATAAAAATTAAAATATTACTAAAAGCTGAAAAAATTTAATGTTCCGCTTGATTAGAGGTTTCCATATTTCATTTATATATTTTATTGTCCAAAGAAAAAATTTTGTTGACAAAGTTAGTTGATGAATATAAAAGAATACATAAATGTCCTATGAATATGAAAATATAGATAAAATATAATGTAAACTAATGTATAAAAACACTGATAAAAAACCACAAACAATGATAGAAACATACATACACATAAAATATGCTAAGTTAAAAATGATCGGTATAAAACTCAGTCAAACTGTAATAGGGTCTACTACTCAAAATTCCTTTAATAATTTTTCTGTACTGATTGGTATCAATATTTATCTCTTGATTGTAATTGGGCAAATGGTTATTCCTCCTCACACCATTGTGAAATAAGGAGTTCTTGACCAGAGAGTTGCAAGGGATAGGTAATTTCAAATTTTTTTGCATGCTCTGACGAGTTATTCAGTGGTGGGTGGTTACCTCAAGTTTTACAAGATGTTTCTTAATTAAATACACTGTCTCCAGAATGGAAAGAAGTACAACCGTCAAACATTTTTATCTATAAACAGTTGTCTGCATGAATTACAAGGTTCAGCTTTGCACAAGTATCGTATAGCTCTCTTCTGTAATACAAATACAGACTCCAGTAAATTAGGGCTACACACACCCCAAAAAGGTATACCGTACCTCTAAGTGAGACTCTACCAAAGTGTGATATGCTGTTTTCGCAGTATAAACTCCCAGTTCTCTAGCAATAACTCCCACTGCATAGCAGCCGGTGGAAATTTTACTTTTAATTTTTCTGATGTGAGCGTCAAATTTCAGTCCACCGTCTATATACACTCACAGAAATTCAGTACACTCTCTGTTCTCAATTGTACCGCTCGCTACAGATACATTCTGAAGTGAACATTCGAAAGTCATAATAATTGTTTTAGAAATATCAAGGTAGAGTAGATTGGAATCTCATCAAGACTTGATCTTTTGTATATCATGAGCTATTGTCTGGTTGAGTATATCTATACCTTTACTATGCCACAACATAGTGGTATCGTCAGCGAAAAGGGTGAAAGTTCCAGATATACTTATATTCATAAAATTGTTAATATACAACAGGAACAATATGGGACCGAGAACCGATCCCTGTGGTACACCAGTATTTATTTCAATACTGGTTGAACATTTAATCGTTTTCACAATTTTATGCTCAACGCAGTCAAACACTCTTGTAAGGTCACGAAACACTGCTGCAGCAGCATCTCCATCGTTGATATTGGAATACACCTCAAAAAGGAATATGAATATTGCATCTTGTTGCTCTGGAATCCAAATTGATTTTTCATTATGATGTTATGGCGAAGGAGAAATTCATTGAGTCTTTTCTTAACTGGTTTTTCAATTACTTTTGCAATAGTAGGAATGAGAGATATTGGTCGATAATTTGAAGGATCATCTACAGAGTTACATTCATATAAAGGAATCACTATCGACAAATTCAGAAAGGATGGAAACCTGCCATTTCTGAATGAAAGATAGATTAGTGATACAAGAGTTCTGAGCGCTTCTATTGGAAGATTTTCAATAATTTTGATTGAAATTTCATCATAACCAGATGTTGATTTATTCCTTATATCACCAAAAACTCCAATATTCGTATCATCCAATTGATGAGATTCATTGATTGCAACATTTTCTGAATTAATCTAAATTAATATATCGTCCACACTGATTGGTATTTCAATATCTCTGCTTTTTTTGGTACCATTTCTCAAATCAATCATGTTAGATCTACTTTTTTTCATTTTATTGTGTTGTGTATCTCTACATGAGTTTGACTAAATGCGTTGTTGGACAACATACAGGTATGTACCATAAATTTAACAGACGATTCTTTAGGTAATTTTAAGACGAAATGTTCAAATACACATGGGTCCGCAAATCCTTCGTTCTCAAGGTACAGGGTGTTGAGATAAATGTTTTTAAGAAAAAAAAAGTCGAACTAATTGCATATCCCTGGACCTCACAAGGAATAATATGGGGAATTGAGTGTTTCTTTTGGAAATTATTATTTTTACAATTTTTCATTACTAATTATGTAACAGCTCAGCTCCAATACAACCGTCTAGCCGCCGCATCATTGAATTTCGCACCCTGGCGTATTTTTCATTATGTCACATGAATTAATGATTTTATTCCGTAAATCCTCTTCACTTAGAATAGCAGTTTTGTATACCGACGCTTTAAGGTGTCCCCAGAGAAAATAATCTAAGGGCCATGGCCATGGGTGTGGGCCTGCTCTGCCAATCCAGCGATTATGGTAATTTTCATCCAAAAATTGCCGTGCCACTACTCTAAAGTGTGATCGAGCACTATCGTGCATGTACCACATACGGAATCTTTCCATGACTGGAATTTCTTCTAAAAACCTTAGGTATTCTTCCCCATTAAGTCTAGGTGGAAGGAAGTGAGGCCCATTGAGATGGTCACCGACAATTCCAACCCAAATATTGAAAGAAAACTGTTCTTGAAAATGATTTTCTATCAAGTCGTGTGGATTGTTTTCGTCTCAAATGTGATTGTTGTGGAAGTTGATAATTGAATTGCGAGAAAAACAAGCTTCATCTGTAAACAAAATTCGACTTAGGAAACCTGGATTTCTTTTCATTTTACCGCGTAACCAATTAAAAAAATCTAGTCTTACAGGCAAATATCTGGGCAATATATCTTGCACACATTGCATGTGATAGGGATATAGCTGCTGGGCTCTTAAAATCTGCCATACTGTGACATGGGTAATATTCAGTTCTTCAGCTATTTTCCGAGTACTGGTATGAGGATTTACTTCAATCTCATTTAAAACAGCTTCTTCAATTCGAACTGTTCGTACAGTTGCATGCCTCCCAATGACTTAATTAACACCTTGTATAAACGTAAATACATCATATTGTTTCACTCAACTTACAAACTGAAAATTCAGTAGGGAATAATTTGGATACAAAATGTGAAATTTTTATTGACTATAAGGGAATTATCTGAAATGAATTCTAAGTTAGATATTGCACATGTACTATATAGCAATATTTGAGGTTGATTGTGATATCTGGGTTATTCACGCCACTATTTTGATGTGCAATATTTGAATGACTAGTAGATAATTGCCATTGTAACAGAACAGAACTAGAAAACTTCTCTGTTTCTCATAGTCAAATTTTACTCACATTGAAGTTCATCTCCAAAGGGAATAATAAAGGTAAACTTTCAATAAGTCTTGACTCTAAAACTCGTTACTAGTTTATGTAATAGATAAGGATAACAAAGTGGAATTTCAGTGAGAGTATATTTTTATTATTACTGAGCACAGTGTAAACGGAATTTGTTATTAAAACAGAAAATTTTTGATTTTATTGAATGTAATTTCATTTTGTAATGAACTTATATCATTTCAATTTGTGATAAAGAGACACATATGTTTAAAAATCTATTTAAAATATTTTTTTCCGTTAACCAGGCATGGCAACACTGCTGAAGGTGTATATAAGAGATAAAAACGGAAGTTAGTCGTCTCGAAAGAAATGTCTTTTACAGTCGTAAAGACATTTTTTCAAACTGCTTTCTTAGTAATACAAGATTCTATTATAATGTGCATGCACCATGATGTCTTTCATAACTAGTTTGAATTCAACAACAAAGAGGAGAAAATTGCTAAGTTTTGATCACAATTTCAAATATATCCATAACAGAATATAATTTTGATTACAATTGAGTAGAATTGGTAGTTAGATTGTTTTTTCTCTTTCTCGAATTGGTTAAATAAGAAAAGCTGATTGAAGTAGTCAAGCCTTTGCCGGTAGGTTTGAATAACATGCTTTGGAAAGGTATTGATAATCGTCAAATTCGAAATGGGCACGGTAGCAGAAAGAAAATTGACGATATTAACAGCGAAAAAAGAGTATTTTCTATATTTCACAAAAACTTCAGGATACATAGATATCTTTGGGAACTACCCAAGAATGAACCTTCCATAATGTCAAATTCAACTAACTAGCTCATTTAACAAATTTTTTTATTTCATAATTTGAAAGTTTATGTTTCAAATAGTACATCTGCAAAAAATCTGAATTTTCACTCGTTATCTTCCCCCTCAAATTAATTGTTGAATGTGGCGTTCACCGAAACGGAGCGTGGTCAAGCTTGACGTCACATCAGTCGACTCGGCGACAAGGGAGTGCTGGCGGATAAGCGAAATACGTGTGCTTAAGCCGTAGAAAGCATGTTGTGTGTTGTTTACTGCAGTGTGTCAACTGCGTGAATATGAATAATGATAAAAAATAACATTACAAGTATTGCATCGTTCCTAAATGTAAGAATTCTTCGGTAACTGCACTAGACAAAATTTTTATTTTACTGTTACGAAAGTTATGGCAGCACGCTATGCGGAGGACCGGACTACAAGTCTGGTTGCCACTGCTTGAAGCTCGTTTGCCTGGTGTGACGTCAAGATGTACCGCGGGCGATCTCACATTTTCAATTGCTCTTTGTCAGTTGTTAGACATATAAACCGGAAAATTTTGTGGGACACTTGGGAGATGATTTACTTTTATAATATATAATTTTCAACAAAAAACTAAATTAGCCGGAAAGAGCCCATTATTATCTCGGAAACGGCAAGACTTACAGGATTGGTTAAATTGGACAATTTATAATTTTGGGAAACTAGAATAATCTGTTTTCAGATCGAGAATAGCAGTGGTTGTTTTTTTCAAATATTCGCCAAAAAACTAGAATTGCTGAATTTCGTTTTTTGGCTCTACCGCCTCCATTTCGAATGATTTAAAAGAGACAGAAGAACTTTCAATACTGTTTCATATTTATTAAAGTCTGATATGAATCAATTTGAATGATATGAACTAATTTCATTAGATTTCATCAACTCTTTCTTTTTGAATATAGACCTCCAGTTAGGTATGGCGATTTTGCAGCATTCGTGGACATGCAAACCCATTATTACCAAAAGTTCAGCCGAATACCTTGTATGTATTCCCACAATGAAAAGTCCAGAAGGGTCAGATCGAATGAACGTGGTAGCCATTCAATAGGAGCAGTGTTTCCTATCCATTGTTGTATTGAGAAAATATCTGCAAATACTTCTGCGATGTGGTGGTGCTATATCATGTTGAAAATACTGATATTTTCCCAGAATATTCAAAGTAAAATCTTCCAATAACTCAACCAGAGTCTCCGACAAGAATTCTAAATATAATTTCCCCGTTAAAGATGTCTCAAAAAAGTGGGGACCTATAATATTAGTGTCTAGCACACCAAGTTAAACATTAACTCCGAATCTCTTTTTGAAATTTGTAGCTTTATGTAGAAATTGTGAATTTATCACTTCTGAAATTTTTTTAACTGACGTTGTCGCTGATATTTTTTTGTTTTTAATTTTTCGATTTTCAACAAATCCTGAATCGAATGAATATCACTTAATTATGACTGAGAATGTCTTCTGAACTTTTCCAAAACGTCAATTTCCGTATTTCTACCTCTTACTCCAATAACCCCTGTACTGCATGAGCATGAGAACCTCTACTTACAATTTTTCAAAATATATGAGGAGTTCATGTATCCTTGAGTTCTAAGATATTGGTTTCTACCTTGTTGGGACTAACACGAATATTGATAATGTTTTTTCGGAAACAAACGTGAGAAAACACATATATTATAATACATAGCTGAAATTGTTATTATGGTGGCTACAAAAGTAGATAAAAAAACAAGAATTAGGTATGTATTTAAAAAATAAAGTTGATGATAAAATCCAATGTATGAAACGTCGTATCATAAATCAGTAATTCATATAAGAATATCAGCGACGCACAGTTTCTGTGCTGTTCTAAACTATGAAGGTCTAAACGTTCTTATAATTTATTATTACTAATATGCCTTTCAGAATGAGCACTTTCTATTTCAAAAATTGAAAGAGTTACAAAAGTTACACTTCATTCTTTCAATTCTCAGTTTATGAGTCTCATAGAATGAACTCCAAACCATACTCGTACATTCAAGTTTCGGAAGTACATAGGTATAATTTGAGAGTATAATGGCATCAATACATTGATAGTTGCTGCACTTTCTGACAATGGAATTATAAGACTTTAGATATTCAGAAATATATGTGAGATAGGTTTACTTGTACAAACTGTCAACTTTTGGTCAAAATCAACTTCTAGGTGATTTTTTTTTTCGTTTCCAGGTTACCAATTTGCACTAATGGAGATGAAGACAATCATTTTCACCATCTTGAAAAAGTATGAGCTGAGTTTGGTACCAGGACATGAGGAATACACTCTGACTTATAGGACCACCCTTAGGGCGAAAGGAGGGATATGGATACGATTGAAAGCAAGAAAATAATGGGAAAGAGCGCAAATGTGCTTCAATCATTATCCATCATATAATTTTTGTTCGAATTATTGCCATTTTCGTGTTCACTAGTCTGCCATGATGGGCCGTGCGTAGCTTTATGAAATCGATTCTGGTCATTTTGAATCTGAACAGAAATTGCAATATTTCTATTGATTGTGGATATTGGAGATTTGCCATCTATCACTTTTATTTGAATATGCAGATTAGGAACCTCTCCTGATTACTCAAAACTTAATCATCTTTCAATGAATTTATTTTTCCTTTTGGATTATCACTTGCTTTGTTTTAAAAATCGTACACCCGCTGATGACGTCATCCACATGTTCAAATGAAAAATAGCTGGATTCTTCAAATTATAATTTATTCTATCAGGGTCTTTTGAGATAAGTAGGTATTTGAATAAGATTAAAATAAGCTCCATGTTTATAAATAAATATGTTTGCTTTGTTTATCCAACTTTCATTTAGATTTATTCACAACGTGCAAGAAAGGTCGATGCTCCAGAATCAGCAAGAATTTTTGCACGAAGCTAATGAATGTGATATTTTTGATAGTAGATTCCAAATAAACTCTTTAGAAATAACCTTTAAATTGTTGATTAAATTCAGTTCTAGCATTAGGTATGCGAGATTAAAATTGAATAAAATAGTCAATATAATATTATGTCATGAAAACTGTATCAAGGACAGATACATACATACAAGATAATGAACATTTCGATAATTGAATAGAACTGGCCGATACTTGATGAAAATTCATATATTAAAACTCATTAATTCAGATTATTAACGCTTGAGAAAGCTATTTTATACCAAAACACGTTTCGTGGTTTTTGTAAAACCCTTTATAGTGAAAATCATACAATAAACTGTATTAACGAGTTTTAATATAAAGCCATAGTTTCTGGCAAATGTCTATCGGAAAACAACTACTTCCTTCGCTAATTCCACGTTGGAAACTGAACTATATCCGTTTGTTTGAAGGTGATTGACAATGTTTCGTGATGAATTTCACTAGTTCGGACTTCCATTGTCTACTA